>RJWJ010023235.1:0-26044 GCA_004363605.1 Indri indri
CTGACTGCCCCCACCCCCCCACTGCTCCGCCAACGCGGCTCCCAGGCAGAGCCCAGTCTCACCGCCAGCATGCTCGCCTCTGCGCCCTGGCCCTTGCTGTGCTCCCTGCCTGGGACGCCCCTCTCCGCCTTGGTCACCCAGGCTGCTTTCATTTGTCCTTCAAGGCTCAGAAAGTACCTTGATCTGGATGCCTTCCCTGGCTTCCCAGTCAAGAGTGAGCGACTCTGTCCTTGTACCCTTGGCACCTGGACCCCTCCTCCCCCACCCCCAGAGCCTTTGCAAATATTGAGAACACTTCCCCTAGGTGAGGATTACCCATCCTTTCAGGGCTCACCTCCACCTGGAAGCAACCTCCCCCCACGGTGGGCCAGGGGCCCCTTCTTGGCTCCTACAGCTCTCTGGTTATCGCCATTAAAGCACAGACCATGTTTAATGGCATCTGCTAATGAGGCAGGCTTCCCGGACAGACTGGGGGCTCTTCAAGGGAATGAACGGGGTCCAGCTTGCCTCCATGGACACTCATATCCAGAGAGACCCTGAATCGCTTGTTGATTGCACAGTGGGACGCCCAGCCCTGCAGCAAGCGCCCCTGGCCCCAGCCCCTCCAACTAGACGCCCTGCAGCTACAGCCCCTCCCTGGACAGAAACAGGCTCCCACTGCCAGGCCCCGCTCTGCTCACTCTCTTTCCTGGGGTGGGGCAGCTCCCGCCCCCTGGCCCTCCCTGGCCCTCCCTGGCCCTCCCTGGCCCCTGCTACCTGTGGCATCAGCTTTTCTGCCAAACGGGCTGGGCTGTTGAACCCAGCGGCTTCCAGGGCGGGTGCCAGGGCCAGGCTGGGAGAGAATAAGGAGGGGTGGGGGGCAGGGTCCAGGACAACCCAGGAATGTGCTCGCAGGGGTGAGGGAGGGACTGTCTCCTCTTGCTCACCCGGCTTTTCAGACCCAGGAGACCCGGATGATCCTGCCATGGAAGTCGAGGAGGTCGAGGTTTCGCTGGGAGATCACACGGGCAGCAGCAGCTGGCCAGCACAGGCGTGACGCCGCCGGCCCTCCTGCTCGCTAAAAACCTGCGGCCGCACACCGCTCCAATTAGCCCTGATTGGGCCGGGAGCCCTCAGAGCCGCTGACTGGAGCCAGAGGGTTAGGATGGGTCACGCCAGCCCTGCCTTCTGCACCAGAGCCCCAGCTCAGCCCCCATTCCTTTGGCATGTCGCTTGACTTCTCTGGGTCTTGGCCTCCACAGCGAAATGATAGGGGCTGCGACACTTGATCCCTCCTGTGCCCTCTGCTCACCAGGGGCTGGACGTGCTGATGGGGAATGGGGGGCACCTGTGTTGTCAGGGTGGCTGCCAAGGCCCTCTAATCCCACCAGGTGGGCAACAGCTGACCCCAGTGTATGCTCCTGTTTGCAGGCCACTGCCGGCCTCAGTTTCTCAAAATGTAGCAGCTGGAGGCTGCCCAGCATAGTTGGACCTGAACGGACACCCCCAGGTCGGGCAGCAGCTTCTCCCGGGCTTAGCCCGGCTCTTTGGGCCTCTGCCCTCTTTTTGTTTTGTTTTTTAAGAAATCAGTAAGGGATGAAAGAGCAATTTTTAAATAAAATTGCTTAGCAGAAGTCTTCATAAATAAGGACAATGTCCATTGGGAAAATGAACAAAGAATATAAATAGGCAATTCACCCCTAAAGCCTCATAAACACAGGAAAAAATATGCTTAACCTCCTTGACATCAGGGAAATTCAAACAGAAACCATGATGAAATACTATTTTTCCCATCAAATTGACAAAATTGAAGTGTTGGCAAGGATGCAGGGGGCCAGGCCCTCGCTACCCCTGCTGGGTGTAAATTGGGGCACAGCCCACTTCGGGATGGTATTCCCTTGAGCCGAACAACTCCACCTCTCTTGTCTAGAAGTAGTGCTGCATTATTTGGAAAAGAAAAAAAAAATGAACATATAAAAAATTGCTCAACATCTCTAATCAGTAGGGAAACACAATCAAAACTACAGTGAGATATCACTCAACTCCAGTGAGAATGGTTTTTATCAAAAAGTCCCAAAACAACAAATGCTGGCATGGATGCGGAGAGATAGGAACACTCATATGCTGCTGGTGGGACTGCAAACCAGTGCAACCAGTACAAACTAGTAGAAAGTAATATGGAGATACCTCAAAGAACTAAAAGTAGAACCACCATTCGATCCAGCAATCCCACTACTGGGTATTTACCCAAGGGAAAAAAAGGCATTCTATAAAAAAGACATCTGCACTAGAATGTTTATTGCAGCACAGTCCACAATCGCAAAGATGTAGAAACAACCCACGTGCCCATCAATACATGAGTGGATCAATAAAATGTGGTATATGCATACCATGGAGTTCTACTCAGCCAGAAAAACAATGGTGATCTAGCACCTCTTGTATTACCCTGGATAGAGCTGGAGCCCATTCTACTAAGTGAAATACCACAAGAATGGAAAAACAAGCACCACATGTACTCACCATCAAATTGGTACTAACCGATTAACACTTAGGTGCACACATGGAAGTAATATTCATCGGGCGCCAGGCAAGGGGTGGGGGAGGAGGGGATGGGTAAATTCACAACTAATGGGTGAGGGCACACTGGGGGATGGGCACGCTTGTAGCTCTGGCTTAGGCAGTGCAAAAGCAATATGTGTAACCAAAATATTTGTACCTCCATAATATTCTGAAATTTAAAAAAAGAAAAAAATTAGAACTAACTTCCAAGTGAATTCCCCAGGGCCTGACTAAATTATTCCCTTTCTGTAGACTCTCTCCAGCCATCTAAAATGGGAAAGTGGATTAAAACAAGGAAGAGGTTGTATTTGACACCCAGCAGAATGACAAAGACGTCAGTGGCTGTCAAGGCGGAGTGCCAAGGACGCATGGCTGCTGGGGCTGGGTGGGTAGCCACTGCACACAGCACTGCAGCAACGTCTCATATAACTAAGGATGGACTCACTCCACAGACCACCCATTTCACTCTGCGTATAAATCTGAGAGAAATTTTTACACTGACATACAGGGACGTTCGCTGCAATGTCAGCAAAAATTCAAAACAGCCTGGATGCCCATCAAGTGGAGAATAGAGGAGTAAATCGCGGTCTTTTGCACAGTGGAATAGTATATAGCGGTGAAAATGAACAAACCAGAATGTGTCTGTAGAATATGTTCCCACTTCTGAGAAGACAAAGCTCATGTGCGTGTGCGTGTGCATGTGTGTGTGCGTGTGTGTGTGTGTGTGTGAGAAGGCACAGAGGTCTGGAAGGATTCGTACCAGGGTGATAGCAATGGTTAACTCTGAGGAAGGCATAGGATTTAGAGGGGATGCGTTTTAAACAGACTTGTGTTTTTGACTATGTAGTCTCGTCACTGTTGGGGTTCTCCCAGAGGACTCTCTATCACCAGAGGTCTGGATTGAGGGAGGCTGTGGCCATCAAAGTGTTCTAAAGTGAAATTGGACCTCGCTCCTCTGCCTAGCACCCTTCATGGCTCCCCACTGCCCTTGGGTGAAAGTTTGAGTTCTTCGGTCTGACTTACGGAGCCTCTTTCCCTCTTGAATCCCACAATCCAACCACACCATGGCTCTTGGAATGGGCTATGTGCTGGTATCTGGGCATTTCCCTTTGTGTTTCTTCAGTGTGTGTTAAACTGATGCAAGACTGGCTCCAATTTTGCACTCCTGCCCACAGCCATGCCCATTCGCAATGCGACTTTGCAATTCCTCCCACATTCCTTAAATCTAAGCTGGCTTTGTGTCTTGCTTTGACTAATGGAATATGGTGGGAGCGATGTTATACCACGATGTCCGCATTGCCATGTGACCAAGCCCTACTAGCCCTGCTGGATGCTGAGAGGCCCATGGCCCAGTCACCCTTGTCGCCCAGCCAACAGAGGGCCAACCAGTCAGTCCCCAGCCAGCCCTCCAGGTGACCACAGATGCTTGAATGAGCTCAGCCAAGATCGACCACACTTCGTCCAGAACAGCAGGACTGCTTGGGTGATCCGCAGGGTCATGAACAACAGTAGGTGGTTTGTTGTTTTAAGCCATGAAGTTTTGGGGTTGTCACGTGGTTACAAGCTAAATGATACCCTCGGCCTAGAAGGCCCCTCTGCCTTGCTTGTGCTCTGGGAGGGGAGCAGGGAGGACAGTGTCTGTCTCATCCCTGGTGGTACATCCTGGGTGCCCAGCACAGCGCCTGGCACACAGTAGGTGCTCAAAACCCATTGCTGTGATGCTGTGGAAATCCCAGCGCCAGGGCCCAGCTCGGCTGAGTGGAGGGAGGTCTGAGAACCGTCTCCCGGAAGCTCACAGGAACAGGGGATGAGAGGAGGCAAGCAGGCAAATGGAAGCTGGCGCTAACGGGGCAGCAATTTTGATCACATTTGTGGGGCATTTCCAAGAATTGAGAAATAGAGAAACACTCAGCGATATAAACACTCCCATGAGCTTCATCGGAAGCCCTGCTCTCACTCTGTGCCAGGATAGAATTTTGCATTCAGAGGGAAGAAGTTCTAAAATGTGCTGTGTGATCTAAAAATTCCTCTAGAGGTTTGCCTTTTCACAGGGAAATGGTGATTCTGAGCGTCAGACTGCCGGATAGAGGGCGGGCTGCCTGGTGTACTTCTGTGACTTTTTTACTGAGGCCTGCAAGAAATGTAACTTCTGCTGGAAACTTTTTTATCATCATGGAACGCTGATGGGGGTCCTCCTACACGTGAACTTCCTTACAGTTCTGAAGAGTGCCGTGCTGAACCTTTCGAGGCTGTTATATGATGTCTGCTTTGTATAACTTCAGCCCCTGTAACGTCAGGGCATTTGTGACTTTTCTTTCCTGACTTTACGTCAATAAATGTATAAGGGGCAGGGTAGAAATAGTAACAGCTGCTACGTTCAATGTCCATGTAAATATTTTATATTCACTATTTTATTTATACATGAAGAAACTGAAGTTCCGAGAGGACCTGCACTTAGATCTTCCTGAGTTCAGACCCTGGGCTACAACCTAGAAACCCTCCGTGTTAGTAAATAAATCAGCTATAACTCCAAAATAACAAGTAGCTTAAATTAGAAACCATTTCCTCACAACACTTTTCAAGTAGAAGTCATCCAGGGCTGATGAGGCAGCATGGGAGAACCAGGCTCCTTCTCTCTTAATGCCTTGCCATTCTCTCTCCTCAGATTCTACCTCATGATCCAACATGGCTGCTGAAGCTCCGGTCGCCATGACTACATTCCAGCCAGCAGGAAGAAAAGAAGAGAGGAAGTGGAGGGCATTTCCCTACTCTGAAATGCACAACCCAGCATCTGCACAAATCACTTCTGAGTACCCTCCAATGGCCAGATCTTAATGTCATACCACCACAGGTGCAAAGGAAGCTGAGCGATGATGTTGGGTTTTTTTTGTTTTTTTTTGAGACAGAATCTCACTCTGTTGCCCTGAGTAGACTGCCCTGGCGTCAGCCTAGTTCACAGCAACCTCAAACTCCTGGGCTCCAGCGATCCTCCTGCCTCAGCCTCCCAGGTAGCTGGGACTACAGGCATGCGCCACAACACCCAGCTAATTTTTCTATTTTTAGCAGAGACGGGGTCTCGCTCTTGCTCAGGCTGGTCTCAAACTCCTGAGCTCAAGCGATCCACCCGCCTTGGCCTCCCAGAGTGCTAGGATTACAGGAATAAGCCACCGCGCCTGGCCGAGAGATGCTGTCTTGTGCTGAGTAGCTAGGTGCCCAGTTAGAACTTATGGTTATATTACTAATAGAATGAAAGGAAATGAATATTGGGGACAGGTAGCATTTGCTTCCCCCCTTTCCTGAGCCCCCCTCACTAGATCAATCTCCTTACATGTCCATCTCCCACCACACCAGGGTCTGTCTCCTTTGACCTTGGTTCACACCGCTGGGAAGGGAACTCGCATTTATCGAACGCCTAGCGTGCACAGCATTCTTTACACCAATAATCTCATTAGTCCCTTTAGACAAGTCTACCAAGAGGGATAATTCTCCCCTTTACAGCTCAGGGGCCTGAGGCCTGAATAGCTAGGGGGTTTTCAAGGACTTGCCCTGAGGCCACACAGGTAGGAAGGGCACCTACTGTCTCCTTGGGGGCACGTTGCCTGTCAGGGGTGCATGACTCTTGCTGGGGTGGCAGAGCTCTGTGGCCCTGAGGCAGGCCAGGTCACGGCCCAGAGACCTACCCCTCCGATTTATCTCCAAGTCCCGGTGCTTTGTGGCCTGGGGTTGGCTTCCTCAGGTTTGGTCGAATGGAGCTACAATGTGTATACAATGTGCGCTCTGTAAATCTGTTGGCTGCCTGGAGATGAGCTGGGGACACCCTTTCTGCAGCGTAAGTCAGGAGCACTTTCCCTTTATATATGGCAAGCGCCCAAGAAGTGGCTGTCAAATCAATTGTCAATGAAGGAGGTGAAGAGGCTTTCCTCTCTACCAGGAAAAACCAGAGAATGTTCTGGTTTTAGAGTTAAATTCCCCCAGGATGTGAGGCTGGCGCAAACGTACCACCCCTCAGAGTACCATCTCTCAGACTGGGGTCTGGGAGAGCCCAGACAAGCTGCTTGTGAGGCAGGACAGCTGAGAGGCCACTGTCCCCCACTGCCACCCTGGACCAACACAGCAGCTGAAATGGAGGGTGAGACCTTGAGGACCACCCTAGGAACTCCCTCCCTCATGTCCCCCATGTGGGAGGGAGGCCTGGCCCAGCCATGCCCCGGCCATCACCAACTTAGAGTCTATCCCCTCTGGGCCAGTGTTATTTCTGCCCACCCTGCCTCCTGCCCTCCTCCTTCTGGTAACAGCACCCAGGGTTTCCTCTGGGAAACCTACCTCTCCCCACCCTCAGGTGCTTGGCTTATGTGAGGTTGACTCTATCTTGGGCTGCAGGGGTAAGCATGTGACCTAGTCACAGACAATCAGAGGATGAATCCCCATCCCAGCCATGCTAATAGGCTCAGGGGTGATCAGGCGACCCAGGCATGGCCAATCAGAGGATTAATCCCCATCTCAGGCATGGTGATAGGCTTAAAGGTGATCAGGTGATCCAGGCCTGGCCAATGAGAGCCATACCTGGGACTTTTGCTGGAACTAACAGGAAGAGGAAGCCTACTTTCTGCAGGGTTTGCTGAATCTGGAACTTCTGGGGACCATTTCTGCCACCTCTTGGGAACAGTCAGTCTGTGAATGAAGCCAACACAGAGGAAAGTGTGGCCAGAAAGAGAGAAACAGAGATGATCACATCATCTGAGCACCTGCATCCAGCTGTGCCTGAAGCCCTGGGCTTTTTGTTTACATGAGCCAATAATGTCTCCCTTTTGCTTCAGCCCAGTTGAGTTGGATTTCCTATCACTTGAAATCAAAGTATCCTGACCGACATCACCTAGGGGGACAGAGCAGAGGGGCAATGACAGAGGTCCCATCTATTACCTGCCCCAGCCCCACCATGGCACAGAGGGCATTCCATCTCAGGCTCCCGACCCCCTTTCCCACTTTGGAGGTTGGGGGTAACTCTTGGAAGCTATATCTCCATCCTGTCCCCCTTGGGGATGGGGCCCCTGGTAAGGCCAGCTCTGAGCTGACGCCTGATAATGCCAAAGTCTTTCACCGTCTACTGCGTGCCAGGAAGTAGGCTGCCACTTAAAGTCCACAATGTCATCTAATCCCCTTAAAGTCAGTTTTAAGATTTCTTTTTTCAGATAAGGAGGCTCAGAGAGGTGACAAAACTTGCTTGCAGTTTCACAGGTCACCTGTGTCTTTATGACTCCAATGTTGGAGCTTTTCCCAGTCCCAGGACTGCTCCCTCCACCTCCCCACTCCCAGGGGGCTGTGGGCTCCTTGACTCTGCCCATTGCCCAGTCCAGCCATCCCAGGGTCAGGGATCATGTGGAAGCTGCCAAGTTTAAATCCTTCCTGTGGATAAAGAGCTTGAGGACAACAAAAACCACCACCATTAATGCCAATATAGGAGCTGAGCTTTTAATGCCCCAATTTGCCCTTAGTCTCCAGGCAGAGCTGGGGAAAGCTAGAGCTTCCAGCTTTGCTTATGCAGAGAAGGAGGGGAAGTTACTGAGGCAGCTCAATTCTGACGCTCCAGCATTCCAGCTGGCTTTTCAGAGCAGACTCTCCAGAATGGAGAATGGACTAGAGCTGCTGAAGATGGGCTCATCTGGCAATGGAGCTGGGAACAGGGGTCCATGAGTATCCCCAGGGAAGGTGGGCCCGGATGAATTTCCCACTCTTTGTTTCTAAGCTCTCTGAGACAAGGATGATATCAGGGACTCAGCTCTTCATTAAATGTGGGCAGGTGAGCATGGCTTCTAGAAGCTCCATACTGGCCCAAAGATGCTGGGGCCTGGGTGCTGGGGCAAAAGAGCAGGTGGCTTCTAGAAGCTGAGAGAAAGGCCTGTCTCTTGATAGGCCACATTGGGAAGGGGAGGCACTGGGCCTGGGGCTCCACACTGGAGGCGAGACCCCGGGCCTTGGCCCCAGCCCTCGGCTCCTGATGTGTTTTCAGGTCTGATGACTGCATTCTGAATTCCTGTGACTGTCCCTCCCTGCAGCCCAACCCCCATCCCTGGTCTGGCCTTGATGCCTGGCTAATTTTCAAAAAAACCTGCTGCAGCTGGGTGAAGCCCCATTGTCTGAATGCTTGGGGCCTTGCCCAATCTCAAAACGGTCACCATCAAGAGGTAATGATCACAATAATTAACTATTATATCAATTGATATTGTTCATAACATCAACTATAATCTGTACAGCTCCTTACTATGTACAAAGTGCTTAAACACACACATATACACACACATGCATGCATACACACACACAAGCTCATTTGGTCTTTGCAGCAGCTGTGTGTCGGCAGGGCCAGGTATTTGGGATTTCCATTTTATGGGAGAAGAAAGCCCAGGATGGGAAAAACAACCATTCTGGGTTATTGAATGCTGCTGCTAAGGGGCGTCTGAGGGGACAGACATTCTCCTTGTCTAGTTGTTCCTTCATTCATTCCTCCATTCCTTCCTTCACCCATCTAGCATTTATTAAGCACCTACTGTGTGCCCCATTCTGTGCTAGACACTTATCCCTAAGCTGGGACACTTTTCCAGAGAGCAAGAGTTCTCATGTTCCTGAGAGATGAGTTGGGGGGAGGAGGGGTGCAGATCCCACCGGCCCCTGGGAACTTGGGACTCCATACTGGGGGTCTTGGTGGATGTCCCTTCTCAGGCCATCCCTGCAGAGTGGGGAGCCTCATTTTCCTCTCATTGATTCTTTCTTAAAAAAAAAAAAAAAACTCAGGGAGCCAGGCTGTGTGACCTCGTTCTGTCCAGGCTCCGCTCCTGGTGGGGTGGCAGTGGCCGGGGGTGGGGGAGGGGGAGGGGAGGCTCCTACAGTCGGCCACAGAGTCCTTGGCGGGGCTTAGGCTGGGGCCACCTGGCTGGTCTCCGTCTTGGAGGCGGTGGTGGAGGCCTCATCGTCACCCAGTGGGTTCTTGCCGCAGCAGAGGGTGGTGATCATGCAGGTCCGGAACTGAAAGGCAAGGAGCATGAGTCTCGGTCAGGCTCGACCTCAGGTGGGTGGCAAACTGGCATGGCTGGCAAGATGCACCTCCGACTTCTCCCCTGCTCTGCCCCTTACAGCCTTCACCCCTCTCAGCCTGGCTCTCTGGAGGACACCTGCTAAGCTTACATTCCCTAATCTCAGAGATGCCAGGGACTGAACACATGCAGCTGGGTCACCAATAACATTTCATGGTGCCTTCTGTGTGCCAAAGGCGCCTGTAAATTATCTCATTTAATCTGAGAGTGTGGGATTTTTTTCCCTATTTATGGATGAGCAACCTGAAGCCCAGAGAGGGGAATTGACTTGCCCAAGGCCACACAGCCAGAAAATGGCAGAGCTCACTCCAGAAACCAGGTCCCCCTACAGTCATGGAGTCGAGTCTGCAGAGAAACCCCTGGTCTTTGTTACGGGACTGCTTTGTCCCTTCATCCTGCAGATAAGACTTCTTAGCTCCTTGTTCAGTTTTACAGAGCCTGGCACCAACCCCTTCCCAGGCTGGGGACCATTTGACTTTTACAGCAGGCTTCCGGAACCATCTGGACCAGCGCGTCTCACCCTTGAGCGAGTGTCTGAGCCACCTGGAGGGCTTGTTAGAAATGCAGTTCCTGGGGCCACCCTGATATTCTGATCCAGCAGGTCTAGGCAGGGCCCAGGAATCTGCGTTTCTCAACAAGCTCCCCGCAAAGGCTGCTGACCTGTGAGCCCCGCCACCCACAGCCCTGGTGGGGCCCCACTGCCCTGTCCCAGGCTTAGCTTGTCCTCGGCAGGCAGTGCCTACGGCCTGGGAGACGTGGGCCCTCCCGCCCCTGGCAGGCACCTGCTTGTTCATCATGATATAGATGACAGGGTTGTAGATGGAGGCGCTCTTGGCAAAGAATGCCGGGAGGGTCATGAAGATGGGACCAAAGTTGGAGCCCTGGTGGGTGAAGATGTAGAACGCCACGCTGGCATAGGGCAGCCAGCAGATCAGGAAGGCGATGACCATGATGATGACCATGCGGGTGACCTCCTTCTCTGCCTTCTGTGTGGTGGCCGACTCCTGCTGCTGGGCGGCTGCCTGCAGGGACACAGGACTGGTGTCCAGACCGCAGCTCCCTAGGGACAGGGCTGGGGCTCGGCCCAGTGCGGCAGCTGTGGGTGCGCATTGGGGGCCGGGCCCTCAGAGCCGTGCGGCTGCCCCCCGCCGTACCTCCTTGACCGTGAAGACCAGCTGCCCGTAGCAGAAGAAGATGATGAACATGGGGGTGAAGAAGTGGACCACGAACATGTAGATGACGAAGGACTCGTTGTTGACCTCGGGCTTCAGCGTGTAGTAGTCGATCCCGCACGAGCACTGCATGCCCTCGGGGATGTACCTGGGGGGGGTGCAGGGGGGGTAAGGGGGGCCCCACCTTCGAGGGACACCCCTGCTGTGTGGCTGGCCCCTCTCTGGGCCTCACATTCCCCTCTGTGACAGGGGGATGATAAAATGTCCTCTGGGCTGCGTGTCTGAGGAGGACATTGATGGGGATGCGTCCTCACGCACCTCGCAGAAACCATGTTGTTTTACTATTTGTTTGGTGGCCGGGTCACCAGGTGAGACCACCCAGTCTGTCCCTGCAGCATCTGCCCCGGCATCACCCCTTTCTTCTGCCACTGCTGACCTGCTCAGCATCTTTCTTTCTTTCTTTTTTTTTTTTTTCAGACGGGGGTCTCACTATGTTGCCCGGGCTGGTCTCAAACTCCTGGACTTGAGCAATCCTCCCGCCTCAGCCTCCAGAGTAGCTGGGACTACAGGCTCGTGTTACCACCCGGCTACTGCTCAGCTTTTCTTCACTAGACCTGCTGCCCTTTGGCGCCCCAGGCCGGCCCCAGGCCACTTGGGCAGAGGCTGGTGGGTAGGAGGGAAAGGCGCCCACGCCCTGTGTTTGAGGCAGTCTATACAAACCCAGGTCTTCCCAGTGATGGGGTAAGAAAATTTTCTAGGACAAAGATAGACACACGGGGATCTTTGTGCAGCTCTGGAAGTAAGAGGCCCCAGGCCATGAAGGTAGGATGTTTCAGTGATTTCTGAGGATGGTGACACGGACGGACCTCAGAAATCCCGGAGTACCCATTGGCTATGCTTACAGCGGACTGAACAGGGCCAGGCTGGAGAAGATGGGGAAAGAGGGGTGAGCTTGGATTCAGCAAGGGGTGAGAAGGCTGAGACCCCATGAAGACTGAGAGAGGAGGAAAGGGAGGAGTGAGTGGGGGTTTTCTGGAAGCAGAGAAACATGGGGCCTCGGGAACCAGAGTCACCAGTCTGGTTGTCCAAACCACTGTCCCCACCTTATCTCATCTCACTGGGAGACAATGGTGTGGAGGCTGGATGGGACCCAGTTCCCAGGGGCCGCAATGTCACCAGCTGCACTAGGAAGGCTGGGCCTCCCCAGGTGCTGAGGCCCAAGGTCAGAGGGAGCTGCCTGGGGCCCTGGACCAAAGAGGATTGGAATTTGGCCCTGGCTTAGTCGGGGATTAGGGGCACGCGGCCAAGGGGAAGGGTTGGGGCATCTTGGGTTCTCCTTGATGTGGGGGCCCAGGAGGTGGGACCAGCCCCATAGCAGCATTAGGGTCTGTTCCTCTCTCCTTCTGTCCTAAACCCCTACCCTGGGAACATTGCGGGGCGGGGGGGGCATTGGGGCCAGGGGACATTTGAGGTCAGTACCTGGAACCAGACAGCCCTGGGTTTGAATCCTGACTGGGGACCCTACAAAAGGTCCCAGAGACCCTTGTCTTCTGCTCCATGCCATTACCTGGACCAGCCAACCAGAGGGGGCGCGGCACAGGCCAGCGCCATGATCCAGGTGAAGACGACGCCCATGATGGCATGGTTCTCCCCGAAGCGGAAGTTGCTCATGGGCTTACACACCACCACGTACCGCTCGATGGCCAGGACCACCAAGGACCACAGGGCAATCTCACCTGCAAGGCAGTTGGCGGTCGGTCAACACACCACCCACCCAGACCCCGCCGCACGTCCTCCTGGATGCGGAGAGGGTGGCCGAGAGTGGGACATGAGGGGGCCTTGAGGGCGGAGAGGGCTTGGATGTTGAGAGGAGGAGGGAAGGAGCAGGGACCACGTGCCGAGGGACAGTGAGCAGAGAAACTACAAGGAATCGGGGAAGTTAGTTGTGTAGAGCTCTGGGTTCGTGAGGGACACTGGAATCAGATTAGGGGTCACGACTGGACTGGGAGCTGCGCGGTTTCTGCAGAGCTCACCCCTCGCGGGGCCACAGGCATTGTTCCTGTTGGAAGGAAGTGCAGAGGCGGCGGAAACCCAGAGTTGGAGTCCTTCCCTCCCTCCCCCAGCTAGGGAAATGAAATGACCCGGCGCGTGGGGCCCTCTCCTAGGGCCCACGAAGCGCCGGGCAATTGTTTTGCTCAGGGGAGGAAGGAAATGATGGGATTCAGACATCTGCCCTGCTGCACCCCAAGAAATTCAACAGGGAGGGTGGCCATGTACTCAATCCACCAAGCTGTGACATTTCTGAGAGTGAAAGGGGACACTACTAGTAACTATTCCTGGACGATAGTTGTAAACTGGGACTGACCGTGCAGAGGAATGATACCTGTATGTGACACCCCCACCTTCTGGCCAGAGACTGGGTGATCTGTGATCATCGTAGGTAACGAACACCCAGCGATGGCCAGAGAGTCCCTGAGAATGGCACGGAGGCAGCATCCTGGACACGCGAGGGAGAGAGAAGACCAGGCCGGCAGAGTGGCTCTGGCTGGCGCTAAGCTCTCCCCATGCCCCGGCTGTCTCCTCCTGCGTCCCAGGGGTGACACCCCTGGATCTGAGCCAGGAGATCCGGGCTCTCTTCCCTGCCCTGCCACACCCTAAATGAGTCTCTTCCCCTCTCCCTGCCTCAGTCTTCTCATCTGCAGAATGGGATCTATTACCCTGCAGCCCCGCAACCTCCATCAGTTTTCTAGTCGAAAGAAAGAAAATATTTGGAAGCATCTTTCAAAGCTGCAGATCGCCCCACAGCTCGAATGCCTCCCCACGAAAGGGGCTGCTTCCTCAAGGGATGCGAGTCCCCAGCGTGAACAGCGTTCAAGCACGTTAGAGAGGCCAAGGGGCACTCACGGTCAGGTGGTCTAGGAAGGGAGTCGAACAGTTGCTGGGCAGATGGAGCTCATCGCCCAATGACTGGGAGACTGCGAATCCACATCCCGCCCGGGCGCCCAGCCGGGGTCTGTGCCCAGCACAGCTGCTCCAGGGGCAACAGAGGCTTGGGGTTCAGCACATGGGCTGAGGAGCCACACTGATGGGGACTCCAAACCCAGCTCTGCCCCCATCCCCACGTGACCCCAGTAAGGCCCTTGGCTTCTCTGAGCCTCAGTTTTCCTGCCATGAAATGAGACAAGAGCACCACTGTGAATGGGACCGATGCCTGCCCTCCGCAAACAGCAGTCTGGCCTGTCCCCACAAATAGTGACTGTTGACTGAATACATGAGGGCTCTGGACAATGCCGATGGGAGGGAAGGGGAGGGGAGACGGCCTCTCAGCCCCCACCCCCAACCCAGGCTTGTCCCCAGATGCCTGCAGGCTCCCCGGCTCCTGCGTGCCCCCAACGCGAACCCTGACTCATACCGCCCAGCGTGGCAAAGAAGCCCTCCAAATTGCATCCCGTGGGCCCGAAGACGAAGTATCCGTGCAGAGAGGTGTAGAGGGTGGTGGTGAAGCCACCGAAGACCATGAAGAGGTCGGCCACAGCCAGGTTGAGCAGGATGTAGTTGAGGGGCGTGCGCAGTTTCTTGTGCTGGACGGTGACATAGAGCGTGAGGAAGTTGATGGGGAAGCCGAGCACGATGAGCATGAACATGTAGGCGGCCAGCATGGAGAACTGCCACGGCTCCGCCAGGTAGTACTGTGGGTACTCGAAGGGGCTGCGCACCACGCCTGTGGCGTTGGAGAAGGGCACGTAGAAGTTGGGGCCCTCGGTTCCGTTCATGGCTGCGGCCCCTGCGGCTGCCCCGAGGGCTGTCCAACCCAAGAACGCTGCCGAGGCCTGAGCTCAGCCTCCCGGGGCTGCGGCTGGACGACTCCCGGCTCTGACCCCCCCCAGACCCTTATAAAGTGACCTCCCCTCCCTAAGCTCCCGGCTGAATCAGCACCTGGGAGATTGGGGTGTAATAATCATATTAATCCCCACCGCGGCTACTGGGGGCCTAATTGGCTTCCAAGAGGGGCCAAGGTGACACGAGGCGGAAGCCTGGGGTCAGGGAGGGAGGTGTCAGGACCCTGGGAATGGGAAAGAGGGTGCCCCAACTTGTCTGTCCCAAGGCCCCCCCAGAATTCTCTGCCCAGCTCAGTCTGGTGGCCTTGGCCTGGCGTAGGGACCTGGGGACTCCATGCCATTGCCCATGGCCTACCATGAGCTGAGGTCAAGTCTTTTTCTGGACTGGACCATGAGCGCCCAGGGGGCAAGAGGCTATCTGGTCATCGTTTCAGTCCCTCGTCCCCTCACGCAGTGCCGTACCTGTTCCCTCCCTCCCCAGACCAGCACCAGCTCCTCTCGCCCAGCAGAAGCTCCGTGAGAGCAGGGCCGCGCCTGCCAGCTTTGGTTCTCCGCTGCCAGACACACAGCCTGGCGCAGCCCGGGAGCTCAATAACTGTTGTGTTGCATGGAGTTGGAATCCACTCGCTCACTCGCTCATTAAACATTCATGTGCAGGCCGTAGGGACACAGAGACAGGGAAAGAAACGGAGGAGCTCAGGGGCTGAGCAGGACGCAGATGTGGGGAGAAGCAGACCCGCCCAGGGAAGGGTGTGGGAGGCCAGCCCGAGGTCGCAGCCACCTTTGGGGAGGGGAGTGCTTTGCCAGATTTCTGGGCGGGGAGGCTCCCCGCAGCAGGGACAGCTCTGATGGGTCCTCAATGCCAATCCCAGGAAGCTGGCTTTATCCGGAAGGTAGTGGGCAGTGGCTTGGGCAGATCTCGGGGAGCAGAAAGGTGACTTAAATTCCCCCAAAAATAGAGTGGAGGGAGGGAGGGTAGATGGAGGGGGCGACTGGAACAGGGAGGGGACGGAGCCCCTCAGGGCTGGGGCCTGCAGTCTCAAGGGGTGGCCAGCCCTGGGGATAGGCCTGTTGGACGCTGCAGCAGGCAGGGCCCTGTCTGGGGAGGTCTGCTCAGCCGTGTGGGGCTCAGCTGCCGCATGGAAGGCAGCCCTGTGAGGGCTAGACCCAGGACAGCCGGGATGAAAGAGTGGGAACCTTGGGTGCAGGTGGCCTGGGGCAAATGGAGGCTCCACATGGGCAGGTCCCGCGCCCTCAGCTGCACAAAGAGCAGGACAACGCCCTCAGGAAGGAAGTGGGGTAGCTGGGCTGGCCGGTGCCTGGGGCGCTCGATGACAACCAGCCAGCTACCACGTGTCTATCGAGCACCTGCTGTGTCCCAGACAAGGTGCTTGGTTCTGGGGGACACACAGGGGACAAGAAAGACCAAGGCTCTGCCCGCAAGAAGCCTGCGTGTCTGGGGGTGGCCAAGAAATCAAACAAATGACAACAGGGAAAGATCGGTGGTGACCCGCTCCCCACACGCTGCGTGTGGGAAGGCCACTCTGAGAGAAGCTTAACAGACGATGGGAGGAGGCTGTGGGGAAAGGCATCCAGACGGAGGGAACTGCAAGCGCAGAGGCCCTGAAGCTAGGGGGAGGAGGCCGGCCAGCACTGTCCCTGTCCCCAGAACGTGGGTCCCTAAGCTCTCTCTCGCCCAGTCTCTCTTCTCACCCAGATTCCCACGTCTGTCTGCTCAGAAAAGTGCCCCTTCCCTCCAGCCCAACTGGGCTGCAGGCCCTGCCTCTCCTGGGTGGTGTCAGGGTCTAGCAGGGTTTGCTTGGCAAACGGGGGGGTGCGGCTGGGCTTGTGGGGTGCAGCCTCTCGCAGTTTAAGGCGCTTGGTGGGGATTAGGCCCAACGCTAATGAGGTCAAGGTGGAGGGTTTGATTCTGACGTGACCCTGGTGGCCAGACGGAGGGGACGCACTGGATGCTCTGGGTCAGCGCCGCTCCGCCCTGGTCAGGCTGAGCCCTGCCCCGCACAGCTCAGCAGTACCTCGGCGCTGCGCTTGTCACCTAGTGCAGTAACTGATTGGAGCTCATGTGCTTTCTGTTCAGGTGTTTTGTGCCCATCTCCCGGGGGAGCCCCCAAGGGGGCCTGGGTCTGTCCAGAGCCCAGCGTGGTGCCTGGCATGTGGTAGGGGCATTGTGAACAGTCTTCCCTGCACTAGAAAGCTCTGGGGTCTCTGTGTTTTGTGTACTGGTGTATCCTCAGGGCCTGGCACGTAGAAGGTACTCAAAGAACATTTGTTGAATGAACAAGCGTGTGGGTGGATGGATCTAGATTATCTTAGTAAGTACCTCTCTCTGCCTCAGGTTTCGCCTCGGTGGAAGAGTTTCACAATCCCAACCTCAGGGGGTACTAAAATCACTGAGTTGCTCAATATTCTGTAAAGCTTGACAAAGAATTAAAAAAAAAATGCTCTTTATTCAGAGCAACAGGCACAAAGTGAACTGGAAAGGTCGTTAGAAGTCACCCACTCTTGGCCTGGCTCTGTGGCTCACGCCTATAATCCTAGCACTCTGGGAGGCCAAGGTGGGAGGACTGCTTGAGCTCAGGAGTTCAAGACCAGCCTGAGCAAGAGTGAGACCCTGTCTCTATTAAAAAAAAAAAAATAGAAAAAGAAAAAAAGAAGTCACCTACTCTGACCCTCCCCCCTACACCCATTTTGCTGATGGGAAGACTGAGGCCCAGAGTTGGCTGTGAGTCACCCAGGTCATGTGACAGGTCAGGGACAGCCTGGGCCATAACCACACGGTCAACTGGGCTTGTGGGGTATGGCCCCCTACACAGCCAGGTCTCCATCAGGGCCAGCCAGCAATCAGGAAAACCATGCCACGAGAACAGTGTGGAAAGAAGGTTTAGCTGGGATGGTGGGAAGGCCCTAGACTGAGTCACAGGCCTGGGGGAGCAGTGGAAGCCCGGATGGGAGAAGGTGGATTCTAGCAGGTCGTCCCACTGCCCCTCTCTGGGCCTCAGAGTGCTGGGACCTGAAACCCTGGGAGACTCACACACCTGCAGGGTAAACCGACCCGCTTTCGCCACCAGAGCCCGGCTCTCGGACCCCGGACCTTTCCGCTTAGCTTCACTGTCCTCCCTCGTGGGCGAGGCTCCCCTTCCTGTGCCTCGGTTCCCCGCTCTGTACAGTGGGAGGGCAGTAGCGCCTGCCTCGCCGGCTGCGGAGTGCTCCTTGAGGAGCGGTACGTGTTGCTGACGGGACTAATCTCTTCCCCCGTCTCCTTCAGGTCTCTGCCCCCACGCGCGTCCCGGGAGAGGCCTCCCCGGCCCCCTGCACACCAGGCCACCCAGCACGTTTGGTTGCCACGGGCTCCTTAGCCCCGTCAGCGGCGTCTCATTTGTCTTCTTACTGACCGACTGAGCCTCTCTCCGGAACACAGGGCCGGCCTGTTCACGGCGGCGCCCGAGCTTGCAGCCCACGGCAGTGCTCAGTAAACATTTGTTGACTGAATGAACAACTCCTCCGACCCCTGTGAGGAGGGACCCACTCCCCTCCGGCACTGAGGAATCTGGGGCTGCGAGGGTTGAGTTTCCTCAGCAGAGCCGGGATTCGAACCCAGGTCTGGCTAGCACCCCCTCATGTGTGGGGCAGTCCAGAGAGGACCCACGGTGTGGGTGGTGACCAAGTCCAAGAGTGGGGGGGGGTTGCTGAGCCACCGGCCGCTCCAGCTCCCCCTCAGTTGGGGAAGAGCTGTGAGGAGCTGCAGGGGTGCGGATGGGGCCCTGGGGTCGGCTGTCTGAAGACAGGTGCAGCCATCTTGGGAGCTCCTCTGGGAGCAGGTGCAGGGCTCTGGCTGCCGCAGAGGATTAGGGGCTTAGCCGGCAGCGCACAAATGGCTCTTAAGCCTCCGCAGCAGAGGAGTTGCTGGGTCAGCAGCCTCCTCCTCCTTCCTGACCACCCCTCACCGGCTTAGCCCTACCTGGCTGCGTCACCAAGGCTACATGTGGCCTTAGACAGAGCTGCAAATGTCAAGAGAGAGTAAGGGAAGGAGACAGACCAACCCTCTTTCCCCCCATCCTCCTTGCCTCTTACCCCAACATTTGCCAAACTCCTTCTGGGCACGAGGCCCTGCGCTGGGCACTGACATGGACCCTACAGTCCCTGCCCTCGAGCAGCTCGCAGTCTTGGGGGCAGCAGATGGGGAAAAACTAAGAACAGTGAGAGATGGGAGTTTGCTCCCGGCCCTACTGCCAGGGGAGCCCGAGGAGCAGGAGGTGGACCAGGAGGCAGCCGGGAGGCTCCCCAGAGTGGCTGCCTCGGAAAAGAGCCTTCGAGCAGGGCAGCGGAGAAGGGCCAGCTGGGTGTGGAGGTGCTGGGGCCCCAGGGTGTCATGGTGGGGACAGAGACCGGGCCTACGAGTCGGGGTGTTAGCTGGCTGGCAGCGTGGAACCTCTGTGAGTGACAAGCACGGAGGGGCGTGACCAGGTTTCCATTCTAGGAAAATGTTCCGGAGTCTGGGTGGAGGAGTGCTAGGGGTCTGGGGCTAAGTTCCCCGCCCGGTGGTGGCCTCTGCTGAGGCTGTCTGCCCGGCTCGCCTCTGCCATGGGCGCACAGACCCTAGCCAGGGAGAGACACAGCAGCACTGCCCACCCGCGCGAGAGCCACAAGGAGCTCCTGGCTTCACGGCCTTGCTGGGGAGAGACAGGAAACCGAGGCCCAAAGACACTCGCTGGCTGAGGCAGGACCAGAGTCAGGTCCACCTAAGGTTGCCAATCCTCTTCTTCCTCCTCCTTCCAAGGATGTAGGCACAATGTTGAACACTTGGAGGCAGGATCAGAATCGAGTCCCGGCCTGAACCGCCACCAAGCTGTGCGGCCCCCGGTGGTCACTCCTCTCTCTGGGCCTGTGTCCTCTTAGTTAAATGGGCATCTCCGTATCCCTGTGGTGCCTTCCTCACCACGTGAGGGCTCGATGGGGTTGAGCCCCAGTCACAGACTCAGACTGAAGCTGGAACCTCAGTGTCCGAGCAGGAGGGGGCCCTTCTGTACAGCTGTGGACACTGAGCCTCAGAGAGAGCACGAGACTTCAGCACAGATCGGGTGGGGACAGGAGAGGGACAGAACACGGTGCTCACGTGCACTTGGGTTAGCATGCAGCCTTGGCTCAGGGCATATTTGTTGAATGAAAGAAAAGAGAATGTTGCCAAGCCTCAGTTTCATCATCTGCATAATGGGCAGCCTTGGAGGCTGCTGAGGACGAGATATGGTGAAGCGCTAAGTGCGTAGCGTGGGGCCAGGAACTCAGAAAGTGCTCCACGGAGTGGGCGCCGCGGCCAGACTCAGGCCTCCCGAGCTCAGCCTGCCCTGGGTGGCTGAGGGTGTTGCAGGCTCCGGCGGGCCCCTCCCCCTCCCTCTAGCCAGGGACCATCTGATCTGTCACTGTGATTGACTGTTGGGGAGCTGGAGCTGTTTTCTTCTCTCGCTCCCCTTTTTCCCAGCCATATGCAAATGATTTCAGTTCAAGTAACGCGCTAATGGAAACCCTCACACATTAATAAATGTTTAGCGAGCAAGAGCATGCATGATCGAAGTAATTAGACACTCAGTGGAGGAGCTCTGTTGGCACAACTGTCTGGCTCCCGTTCTTCATTTTCCTCCGTTGTCTCCAAAGAGAAATGCCAAGGGAGGCAGGGAGGAGGGGCTGGGCTGGACTGGGGCAGAGGTCCTGGGCTCCGGCACTTTCCACTGGTGACCTCTGCAGCTGCCGCCCTCTCTGGGCCTCAGCGTCTTTGTCCCTCCAGTGGCACATCTGTCCCGCCCTGCCCACCTCACAGATGAGCTGTAAGGGACCCGTAACCGCATCATGAGGGCTGGTTTTCAGTGTGGCTGCTGACAGCCCAGCTCCCTTTCTCCTGCTCGTGTCCAAGGCTCTTGGGCTTTGCAGAAAGTCTCCATCAGGGAGGGCGTGGGCGAAGAGAGCAGGGCCTCAGGGCTGGACAATGGTGGGCCTCTCCCTCAGGACCCCGGCAAGCCCCCTCCCCAGCCCCACTGGAAGTCACGGCCCTTCCTTCACAGGCTGCTGTGAGAGCTGAAGACAACATGTGAAATGTGGCTGGCGCACAAAAGGCCCCTGATAAATGCGCGTTTTCCTTCCCCACCTTCCCACCCGCTGCCCCTCCCAGGCCCTTGAGCTGCTGGACTGTACACTGTTGGTGCCCAAGGGAACGGACCTGAGTGGGCTGGAGTCTCACGTGCCAAGGAGCTGGAGGGAAGGGGAAAAGCCTTGGTTGGGTTGGGGACCCTCTGCGGGGCTGGGGAAGGTGGCGGGAGGGAGGCTCTAGAGCCCAGGGGAATAGCCCTTGCCTTGACCAGGTTACCACCCGGGAGCCTATTTCAACCTCTTTGCCATCTTCTTTGGAGCCAGGTATCTTATTTTCTTAAGACGGATGCCCATTAAACCAAAATAAACAAACAAAAAAATACCCACTCTCCTACCCTTCCCATATTGCTATTTCTGTGAGATTAAATTTTAAGAGCACACAAATGTAATGTTCCTTTCGGATCAAATTAGAAACAGGTGCACTTTTGCATAAGGAAATTAAGTTGCAGACAATATGAAGATTTGCTAAAATGCAGACACTGATGAAAATAAGTAGCCCTTTTATTTGTCATTATTGAGGCAATCTGTTGGCAAAGTGTACGTGTTAACGGTCTGACAGATCTGTGGACTCCAGCAGGCTGCCACGAACAACTCGGAGCCCTTCTGCAAGTAACAGATTTTTTTTCTTAGAAAAGATATGTACATTCCCTTCCCCATCTCCTGGTGCTATTTACAAGGCATGAAATGCCATAAATAGGAATTCCGTGGTTACACAAGGCCCCTCCCTAAAATACAAACTTCATCTGGGCAGAAGACACATTCTGACAGCTTAACTCTTTCTTCCCTTGCATAGCCCAGCGGACAGCAAGGCGGCAGAGGCAGCGCTGGTCCCGCGGGCACTGGTCACGGGCCAGGGTCGTCGACGGGCCTGCGGCAGTAGGGGCAGCAGGTGTGCTGAAGCACCAGCAGCTCGTAGTCCTCCGAGTGGAACATCTGAGGAGAGAGGGCCAGGAGCCCCAGCGCTGCAGTGAGGCGGGGCTTGAAACAAAGCACCTGTCTTGCCTTTGGAGGGGGTGCTGACGCCCATTTTTTCTGATGAAGGTCAAAGGCACACCACACTTGCCCAGCCCCCCTGGATTTGGGGCAGGTGTGGACAGCACAGGGTCAAGTGGCGTCCACTCCGGACAGCACGTGGCATGCCAGGCAGGGCGGGGACAACCCAACCTTTTCCCCCAGCTCAGAGCCAAGGCCGTGGCCATTCCGAGCACA
This sequence comes from Indri indri, assembly GCA_004363605.1. Taxonomy (NCBI): domain Eukaryota; kingdom Metazoa; phylum Chordata; class Mammalia; order Primates; family Indriidae; genus Indri; species Indri indri. The sequence goes on from RJWJ010023235.1 coordinate 22,003, forward strand.
CTTGTGCTGCTCCTCCCAGACGCTTGGCTTCCGGGAGGGACATCTGGGAAATGGAAAAGCAGCAGAGAGAAGCACACGTGAGCTGCGGCGGCAGGCACTGTACCTGGAAGCAGGAGGGGCACATGGTGATGGAGGCGTCGGGCAGCAGCGAGCGGAAGTACTGCCACCGCAGGGGCGGCGGCCAGCGCTTGATGAGGACATCCCGGCGGCTCATGGAGCGCAGCACCGACCGGCTCACCACCACGGGCACGAACTCCGAGCCACCCTGCTGCAGGGCCGGGCAGGAGGGAAGCAGGGCACCAGTGCCCTCACTCAGCCACGGTGACATGTTTATGTGGATCACAATCCCGGGATCTTTGCAGGTAGCCTGGGAGGACTCCCTCATGGTGACAAGCTCCTCCTCGTGCCAGAGCTGAAGCTGCCTCCCCATCGGCACCCTTGGCCTCAGGGCGGCCCTGGCTCCCAACACCCCCCTCAGGCTGCCACATCTGGAAAATGTGGCCAGTCCTCCTTGGCCACAACCTCTACTAGAGGGTCCCCATGTGCACAGGAGAAAGGACCTGAGACCGCCCTCCCACAGGCCTCAGTGCCTTGGCAGCCGTCACTCAGAGAGGTGCCCTCACCTCAAAGCTCAGCTTTGCCGTAAACGGGTCGTCGTCTCCCATGGAGTCCATGGTCTCATCCAGCCGCAGAGTCTGGGAATCTGTAGGGGTCTGGTCAGGGATGGAAACCGAGGCCGAGCAGGAAACAGGCCCCACCCTCCACCCAACGTGTTAAGACTCACAGGAGATCAGCCAGGCTTTGTGTCTTCCCATAGCTCTGGGGACAGTGGCAAGGCCTGTGGAATGGGTTTCTAGGCAGAGGAACAGAAAGGACACAGGCCAGGGAGGAGCTGGCCCCAGTGCACAGGCTAGGACGGGGAGAAAAGGGGCTCTGCTGGGCCCCTGCTGCCCTCAACCACCTCCCCACACAGGCCACACCGTGGCTCCTGCGGGCTGGCCGGCCAGAAGCACCGCGCAGGCAGAGGACTCTGCGAGTCGGGGTAGAAATGATGGGCCTGGCTGGAAAGCGTGGCCAGCAAGCCTGGCATTCCTGCAAACACTCGGCAGTCACCACGTGGTCTGCAGGCACTCGCGATGGCTCACAGGTCATACTTTGCAGAGCAGAAGCGGGTGAGAGCTCCAGCAGACCCCTAAGCCAGGTCAGACTAGCATGGAGGCCCCTGGAAGCCACCCCTCTGTGGAGGACCTGACGTGACAAAGGTAGGCCCAGGGAATGGACACACCAGTCCCCACCCGGCCTGAGCATCGGATGGTGCCTGCAGTCAGCCCAGGTGGCAGGCACAAGTTCTGTACTTCTGCAAACAGCTCCCTGTGTTCCCCTCTCACCTCTGCGCCTCACAATGTGGACAGTGGCATCACCTGGGAGCCCGCTAGAAAGGCAGGCCCTCAGCCCCAGCAGGCCAGCGACTCAGCCGCTGGTGATAACAAGGTCCCGGGTGATGCGTGTGCACACTGCCTGTGAGACGCCCCCTCCCGTGTTCAGCCGCGAGCTTCAGTGTGAGCGCAGGACCCGGCCTGGACAACTCCCACAGTCCCTGCTGGCCACAGGGACAAGCTGAGGTGTGCCCTGGGATTTTTGCTGACACAGCTGGGAGAAGCATCGGCTGTTTCTGGGGGTTGCAAGGCTGATGGGACATGGGGTCAGCACTGCTGGTGGCCATCTCTGTCACTGTGTTGAGGGGTGGGCGGGGTGATGCTGCCCCAAATGAAGCCACACTGAGGACAGCAGAGCCAAGAGAACCAGAGACAGCCCCAGACGCGTGGAGCAAGCACCTGGACCCGCTGCACTGCTGCTCCTGCCAGACCTCCTTGCACACCTTAGCTGGTCCAGCCTCTCTGAGTCATAGTTTCTGTCACTTGCATATAAAAGTCACCTGACCAGGAGAGTGAGGGCCACCAGTACAGACATCATATACTGTGTTAGCCACTTATCAGCTGTGTGTGGCCAGGAGGAGCCAGGGCGGGTGGGAGACTCTCACGGGAATGGGGCACAGGGTAAGACCAAAGTGCCACTCACCACTTCTGGGCCTGCAGACCCTAGCCCCTCTCCGCCCATCTTGGGCCCCGGCCCTGCTACCACGTGGGCTTCCCCAATCTCTCTGAGGCCACAGGGCCAGGCTCAGCAGCGGCTACCACCCCCTGGGCTTGGCCCTCCTGCGTGCCCTGTTGCCCCCAGGCCCACTGCACAATGGCCAAGGGCACAGGATACTGTTGCTTGTGATTTCTTGCCATTTGTTCTCCCGCTTGGGTCTTGGTGCCTCCAGATCAATGAGGGAGACGGCTTCTTCATCAGTGATTCCCTCCTCCAGGTAGAACTCAACTAGGTGCAGCACCTCTGGAGGGCACAGGGCACAGACAGGGTGCTGAGGGGACTGGTGGCCAGAGAGGTGGGGTGACCACAGAGTTCCTTCCCCACCCCAGGCAGGCTCCCCAATCTCTGTGTGTGTGGCCTCTGCTCAGCTACTGGCAAGGGGCTTCTGACCCTCTGTCAACATCGAAGGGGCTGGGCCTTGAGAGCCCGTCTCAGCCTCCCATGACCGCCCAACCACGGGCCTCTACGGCTGGGGCATTTCATTACGCAAAGCTCTGCACCAGGTTCCAAGAAGTGAGTGTTTCAGGTTTGGGCAGCACTGGGTCCTATCTCTGGGGACACTAACAGTGACTGAGAGTGTCAGGCAGGGTGAGTGTCATACTGCCCCAATTTACAAACAAGGACACTCAGAGGGCTTTGGGCCTTGCCCAACGTCCCATGGCCACTAAGCAGTGGAGCGAGCCCAGCCACCCCGGCTGCCTTGTCCACACGTGCGGGGCCGCGGGGACTCACCATAGGAAGAGGCGGAGAAGACGAAGGGCTGGCGGCAGTTGATGCACACGTTGCCCAGGCTGTTCAGCAATGGGTTGTTGGTGGAGCAGCGGTAGCACAGGGGCACCAGCTCCTACAAAAACACAGCACCACGGACGGCCCAAGGGGCCGAACCAGGGGTGGGCACATGTCTGCCTCGCCCTCCCACCCCTGGAAAGAGGAAAGGCCACCTGGGTGGGCAGGGAGGAGGCACTGGGCCTGGGCCCAGGGGCCTCTGTGCTGTGGGGAAGCAGGAGAAAGGCCTAAAGAAATAGCCAAAGTCCTGTCACCCGGGGCCCACTTCACAGGCAGGGCTCTATTCTCCTGGCAGGAACAATAACCACCGCCACCAATGACCAGCCACTTACCATGCTCCAGGCACTGTGATAAAAGAGGGAAATCGAGGCTCAGAAAGACTGAGCACGGCTAGGAAATGGTGGGGCTGGGATTTGAACACAGGTCTGCCTGATGCCGAGTCCCTGCTCTGAGCTTAGAGGGGGGACTGTGGGAAAGAGCAGCTGCGGGGTTGAAGGACAGCAGGCTGGGGCACAGCACCCGCTGCAGAGACCGTGGGGAGGATTTGCTGGAGAGCCATAACCTGGTTCCGGAAAGGGGGTGGGGAGGGCAGGGGCTCCTAGGTGAGGGTGAGCCCGCAGCCAGGCCGGAGGTGCAGGCAAAGGCATCTGGGCACGGAGGCGCGGGGAGGGAGCCTAGGGGAGGACCAGGCAGCAAGGGAGGCCAGGCTCCAGGCTGGGGCTGTGAGCTGGAGCACAGCAGGCTGCGTGGAGAACAGGGAGAGGGAGGAAAAGGAGTCGGCCAGCCAAGGCTTGGGCAGGGGTGGGGGACACAGAGCCTTGAGAGAGTGTAGCCATCTTTCTTTCTTTCTTCCTCCCTTCCTTCCCTCCTTCCTTCCTTCCTCCCTCCCTTCCCTCCCTCCCCTCCCCTCCCTCCTTCCTTCCTTCCTTCCTTCCTTCCTTTCTTTCTTTCTTTCGACAGAGTCTCGCTCTTTTTGCCCTGGCTAGAGTGCCGTGGCGTCAGCCTAGCTCACAGCAACCTCAAACGCCTGGGCTCAAGCAATCCTTCTGCCTCAGCCTCCCGAGTAGCTGGGACTACAGGCATGCGCCACCATGCCCGGCTA
>RJWJ010023236.1:0-26029 GCA_004363605.1 Indri indri
GCAAGCCACCCTCCTCCGGATCACCCAACTTCCTGCCATACAGATTTCCTCTGCCCACAATGCTTTTCATCTCTGGCCAATCCCCACTTATCCTGTAATTTATGTTAAATATCATTTCCTATGTAAAGTCCACTCCCACCACCCCTCAGTGTCCCTTTTATTACCTCTCCTAGAACTGTATTATTTTCCTCAAACAGAAGGTATCATAACATAAAATGAGGTATTTATTTGCACAGTTAGTTGTTTACTCTCTGCCTTCCCCACTCGCCTCTAAGCTCTGTAAGGTCTTCCTTTTGTATTGGTTCATCACTGCAATCCCAGTGCCTAGCAGCGTGCCTGGCACGAGATAAAAGCTAGGTAGGTATTTACTGAATGAACAAAGAAAGGGATATGTGTTGATAAAACCTGGGACTGTGAACAGGAGTTGTAGAGTTAATCACATTGCTTAGAAGGGAATATAATTCCCATCTCTCATCTTTGAAGGGTTTTAGCATCAATTCTAATGGTGCTTATTTTCATATTCCTTCTCGTTTCCTAGAGCTGTCTGACCTGGGCTGGGGCTGATTGGAGGGTTTTGTGGGAAGTCGCTGACCAGTGGCTATGGGGACTAGTGGTGGCCTCCCGCAGTGTTTGATGCATCTGGGCATGTTGCCAAGATTGTTGACAAGATAAATGACCTGATGGTTTCCACCAATCCCCATTGCAAGTCAAGGGGATTGACATAGAGGTGGTCAAAGCAGCTTTTGAACTGAAATCAATATTATTTAATATCTAAATTTCATTTTCAAATGTGACTAAGGGTAAGCTAGAGGATTTCCATTAGTGGTAGAATTATTTTTAAAGTAATGATCCTCAGGGTCCCCATAGATTTTCCAATTACTATTATAAGGGAGAGAAAACCTGCTACAGATGACCCCACAAGCTCCTGCCTTGCTTTCCATATTACAGATGTTTTGATATTTTTCTAGTGGCAGATCAAAGCATTAGGGTTCCATTAGTCACTATGTTAGGAAGAAAGATAGAAACATAGATTTTGTTTTAATTTGAAAGCAAGGGGCCTTATCTTATATCTCATGTTATTAGGGTCTCAGAGAAGTCCATTCATGTTTTGCATTCTTAAATAGATTAAGAAAGAAGAAAATTAAGCAATTCTCTTGAATTAATGTCTTCAAAGAATAAATAAGTGGAAAGCATCTTAATTAGTTATGCCGGTCCGTATTTCAGGGGAAGATGCTATTTGATATTCATAGCTAGAGGCAAAACATATTTTAAAAATACACAAATATGTGCAGTTCTTAAACATAATATTTGTGTTTAGGGGGTAACTATTATTCAAGATGTATCCAACACTTACAACTTGCTCCTTTCTAGAATGGCACAGCTGCTGCTACTACTACTTGTAGTACTAATAATATTTCTGCTGCTATTCTTATTAAGGATAATGATGATCCCCTATAATGTACTGAGAAACTGATGTGTTCCTAGTGTATGTGAGTTGCTTTTCATATCTTGTTTTACTGAATAATTACAACAATTCATAAGGTAAGTACCGTGATTGTCCCTTTTGCAGATTAGAACACTGACAGAGGAATCAACTTGCCTAAGGTCGCCCAGCCTGTTAGAGGTGGAACCCATACTCATACCCGGATCAGCTTCTATTTAAAGAGCTTTCAACTCTTCCATGCTGTGTCTTGAATTGGAAGGAAAAATAACAATACTTAGATAAAGTTAGGTTTGGTGCCGAATCTTCTTTCATAATTTTCTGTCACGCTATCTTTTCAAAGGATTTCAAACCATTGTTACGTAGTACAAGTGCTCTATACACTGGGTGAATGAGCCTACCTCTTAAAATAAATAAACACACACATTCTTGGCTCTAGCCAAATTGACTTAACACCTGTTCCCCAGATTGGAGCCACGCTTGCCTCTGGCTCTGGGAGCACATGGGGCCAGGTCAGTTTGACCTAAAAAGAGATCAAAGAAAAACCATTGCTTTCCTTTGCTTAGTGAGTTAGGGGCAGTGCAGCTTGGTTAGTTGGCCTTCCATGGTGTGGCCAGCACTAACTGGCAGGAGGGAGCAGCTGCCCCAGAGTAGGCGAGGTGGAGATTGGAGCCATGTTGGGTATAAAGCTTCAAAGCCTTTAAAATAAATCTGCAGAGTGGAGAATTCACAGGTGGATAATGGGAAATTGACTCTAGAGTTTCAGCGTTTCAGGAAGCAGCTGACACTGAAGACATCTGAAATGGCTGAGAAGGATCCCAGAACTCTCTTGGCAGTAGCTGCATTCAGCCACTTCCCCTTCATCCTGAGCTCCTAATGGGCTTCTGATTGATCTTGCTTTCTAGCTTGCATTAGGATGGTTTTGGCCAAGTCTGTATTTCACTGAGGATATTCTCACAGAATTCATAAGAAAGATGCTAAAGAAGGAAACCAAATCACATTAAAATGAAAAGGAGGTAGGTTTCAAGAGTAGTCTTCGTTTTTTTGTTTTGTAATGTCAAGCATTGTTTTACACCACTTGGGCAGCTTCTTGGGCTCACTCAGTCTCTTGAGCTCACAGTTCCAAGTGCATTGTTAGGTGGCATTCCTCTGATTTTTTCCGGGCTCTTCAGTGATGTGATGGCGCAGTCAGTGTTCAGTGGCATGGACTTTAGAGCCAGATGGGCCTGGGTTTGAATTCCAGTTTCCCCATTTATTATTGGCAAGTTACATAATCTCTCAAATCTGTACTTTCCTCCTCTGAAAAACCAGGGTAAGGATGATATGTGCTTCAGGTGGCTGTTATAAAGATCACCTGAGAGAATACAGTTTTAGCCCTTAGCACAATCTCTGGTACACAGTAAACAATCAGTGTGAGCTGCTATTATTACTATCATCATTATATAGTGGTGTTGTTATTGGAAAGAAGGAACCCTATTGATCATGTGTAGGACCCAAATTCACTCAGTGACTATTAATATTTCACCCCATTTTCTAAATAAGGTCCCTGACAGCATTTATATGCATTATGGCATTTTCTATCCTGGCATTAATTTTGAATTCAGTACCAAAGTCAAAATGACAAATCCCTTTAATTTTTTGTTCATTTGAGGTCAAAAGCCTTTCTTTTATTCGCTAACTCGCTCAAGTAGGGTGACAGCTATTGCGGTCTCCCAAGCACTCGTAAGCTTGTTACAAATGTGTAGTTTGGTGGATTTAAACCTCTCTTCCTCCCAGGAAATGAAACTGCACCACTTTACTGAGACACGCCATGTATCTAATCATTTACCGAAGCTGAGAGCCACAAAAAAGTTTGTTCTGTTCACTCAACGTGACAAAGGAAAAATCATTCTCCCTAACATCCTCTACCCCACGATAAAATGTAAAAATGTATTCCCAGATTTACAGCCTTCAATTTGGGGTGTGTAATTACCTGGCTGGAAAAAAAGAGACAAATGGATGAATTCTATTTTACTCTAAGTTTTAAAATGTAAATCTGTTGTACAGGGGTGTCACCAAACACTGCTCCAGCTGAGGGGTTCTCAAACTCGAGCCGTCTAATCACCAGAAGTGCATGTGTTGGGGGTGGGGGAGGGAGAGTTGCTACAAACACCCCCCAACATACGTACCGTTTCCCTTTCTTTGGGCTTCCTGGTTGTCCTGGAGGAACTCAAGGAAGTCCTTCCTTCTCTCTTCTTAGTTTTACCAAATCATTTTCTTTTCTGCCTCTGCTTAATTTTTATCTTTTACAAGGATGATACTTAGCAGGTCCATGCTGGTCTGGCTGCACACCTTAGGCATTTATGGAAGTCGTTTCACAGTGCTAATCAGTAGCCTCTCTTCTGAGAAGCCCCCTCCAGCACCCCTTCCACTTCCCTGGTCTGTTCCCCAGGATCCTGTAGATGCCCCCCTAATCCTTCACCTACAGGGTTGGCCCCTGGCAGGGGACCTCCAGACCCTCGCTCCAGTTCTGCCTCACCAGCTTCCATTCTGCTTGGTGGGGCCCTCGCCACACTGGGTGATAAATACGTTGAATATACCCCCACCCCTATGCCTTCTTCTGTTGCCTATTACACCCTGCATCCAAATCCTTAGCAAAGTAGAGTCTCTGTCTACTCTCTTGGAAGGCAGGGTAGGTTGAATCTTCAAATCCTCCTGGGGGGGCGAGGGAAAATATTTCATTTGATCTTTCTGGTGCATCAACAAAAAACAAAGCAGTTAGGCTTTTGTATTAAAATTGTCTGAATTTCCTTCCAGATTCTGTCATAGGGCCTTGGTATTTGTTTTCACTAAAATGTGCTGCAACTTACTGAGTCTCCAGTCTGGCTGAGTGGAATATAATTGTTAAAAAGCTATCCTTGTTAAAACAGGAGGAGCTTGATCATTATTAGGATGGGACCAGAATAGGATTCTGGGGGTGGTAGATGGGATGATAAACTTCATCAGCAAATAGTCAGCAAGTAGGTGGGGAGTCTCCAGGTTAGCATGCTAGTTAACCCCCAATTCAAGTGGAGCAGATGTAAAGGACTTGTCAAAAAAAGTTTGTCCAGATGTTGGGAATAAGGCAAAAGGGCTAGGGGAGGAGGGTGCGTCCTTTTAATGTCACATCAGAACATTATTTAATGGGCTCACCCATGGGTTTTTAAAATTATCTCGGGGAATACAATTTTGTTCGACATTCCATTTACCGTTGTTTAAAGGCTCAGGCTTTGTGAAATTGCACATTAACTTGTAAACATTTGTCCAAGAGTGGTAGTTTCTCTCCCCCAAAGTAATGACTTAGCTGCCCTCAAGGACATAAACCAGTTTTGCATCTCCAACGATATTATTCCAAGATTGTTTTTTTTTTTTCCTTCTAAGATGCCAATAAATATTCACGTTCTGAAATACTCTTTGAGCCAGCTTTACCCTTTGTTTTAGTGTCCTGGGGTTTTGTAACAGATCACCACAAATTGGGTGGCTTAAAACAACAGAAATTTATTGTCTCACAACTTTGGAATCCAAAACGTCAGTTCTGAAAGTCCAAAATCAAGGTATTGGCAGGATCATGCTTCCTCTGACACTTGCAGGGACATCCTTTTTGCCTCTTCCCAGCTTCTGGTGGCTTCCAACAACGCTCAGTGTTCCTTGGCTTACAGCTACAGCACTCTGATCTCTGCTTCACATGGTCTTCTTAAAAGGACACCAGTCATATTGGATTAAGGGTCCACCCTACTCCACTATGAGTTTATTTTAACTAAATACATCTGCAATGACCCTATTTCCAAGTAAGGACATATTCTGAGGTACCAGGGATTGGGACCTCAATATATCATCTTGGGGGACACAACTCAAGCCATAACAACCATCTTTATTCTCACATTAGTGAGTTAAATAAAATCTTTACTACATATTCAGTCTATATTAATATGAGAGTCATGTGTTTAAAATTTTCAAAATTATACCTTGACCATCTTTAGAGATATGTGAGGTTAATAAGAAAGTTGGAATGGGGGCAGGTGTGAGATCAGCCTGAAACTCTCATGGATGTTGGATCTCTGGCCAGTGACTGGAAAGGAGAGGGTGTCCCCAGTCCCACTACCAGGTCAGTTCAGCAGGTGGCATAAGATATGTCCCCCTCTATAAACCAGTTATTGACACAGTGTATGTTTATGAACATCCTGTTAGATTTTTACATGAGATTTGTCATGGGATATGTACTTTTTCACTAGTAAAATGACTCTTTGGCTTCCAAACAACGAAGTTTATGAATTATAATTCCTTTCCTATGCCTCTACCTCTCAACTCTCCAGTCCCCCCAGCGGGGATGCTAAGTTAGCTTGGCCTCTGCTGTATACACACATACACCTGTCCAGGACCTTGGCCAAGTCTCTCAGTTCATTTTCTTACTACTGATGGGCACTTCTCATGACTGTGAGTTTAGTCCCTAGGCCTCCTGGTGTTCTTTTGATCATGCTCCTGTGGCTTGGTCCTCACATTACCTGCTGCCTGTATTAACATCCTGGATGTTACTTGCTAATACAATGTTCAGCACACATTAGATACGTGATAAATATTTGAATGAAGCTCATTTATAGCAGGTCCATATGCCGCCAACAGTGCTCTTGCTGCTTCAGACTCTTATCTTTTACATGCGTTTCAAAGAATTTCCAGGTTCTCCTTGGCAGGCTTTTGTTGCCCTCCTGAACTGGTCCAATCTATCCTCTGAGCTGTGGCTCACCCTGACACCGCTGAGCTTCTGAATTGCTGTCTATTCACAGGCTAACAACAGTCTATATTATTAATTCACTACCTTTGAGATGTATATTCTCAGGCTTCTGTAAACAGGAATGTTTATTTGCAGAAAGCCAAGAATCAGGATGGACAAAAACGCCAATCGTCCTTATAGACTCAAACAGGTTTTGGCAACTTTTCCTCTGTAATGATCTTGCTTTGATTAAGTTCAAATATTTTACTTTTTGGTCTACTTACAAGCTTGATGAGTTAGTTAATTAAACCCACATATATTATTATAGACTCTGAGAGATTTAATTAAAATGTGCTAATGTGTAAAGTCAAATGTGCATCATTGGTTTCTTAATTTTTCCCAAGTTTAGATGGATTGAATAAATGGTACTTATAACTTTGGGCCTGTTCTAGAGATTCTGCACAAAGTAGCAATTAGATTCTCTGTTTATTAAACAGTTCTTAATCTTTGGGTTAGGATTTTGCATTTGGAAGTCTAATGCAGTAATTATTTTGTGGCTTTTGACAAATAATTTACAAATTTATAATTTAGTGTGAGAATATGTCCGATAGCTGTTAACATGTCAAAACATGTTAGGCAGCTCTTATAACCTGTTTGTTAGTGTTAAAATCCAATTAATGTATAAATTAACTTTATAAATATATTGTTACTCAGTGCATAATCAAATGCCGGGCTGAAATAATTTTTCACATGTCTAATGAATTATGGTATCTAGGTGATTATAGTATCTAGTCAACTGTAACTTTAATCTATATTAACAACAGCCTCAGTTATTAAATTATTACTATTACCACATGGTAATTTGACAAGCATTGTGCTCAGTGCTCTAAATACATTATCTCATTTAATCTTTGGCACAAACTTGGAATGGAGGTACACTTCAAAACTCTATAGTTTAGAAAACATGTTCAGTGAAATTAATTTACTTATCCAAGTAACTTACCAGCTGCCATGCAGATGGTCAATTGCAAAGCTGGGACTTGAATCCAGACCTATCTAATACCAAAGCTCATGTTCTTAACTGCTATTCATTACTGCCTTCTCCAAGAAATGCTGTATGTTACTAATATATATTGTTATGGCTTGTTTTCTGTTTCTAGCTCATTCATATAACTTCATTATGGTCTATTTCATTTCTTTACCAGAGTCATGTTTTCCCTAAATATGTTTGTTAAAGACATGAAAAGTTTGGATAATTAAAAACATGTCCTTTTTATGCATCTTTACCATGGTGGCTTTTAAAAAACACATAAAGGAATATAGGGATGAAGACAGAGAGAAGGAAATTTAACATAGTTTAGATATCTACATTGAACTAGACACTTTACATATTAAATTCTTGTAATGGCCTTGTAATATTAAATAGTACAGGTTTGTAATCTTTAATCCCTTATCTGTAATCCTTCAGGCCAGAGGTGTTTCAGAATTTAGAACTTTTTAGAAAGGTAATACAATATGCATATCCTACTGGGGTCTTGGGCAGGAAAACATGTTCTATTTTCATCTCAACATGTTAACATGTCAACAAAACATGTGAAATGTGTAACTCATCCTCCTAAATGGAATAAAGACTATCCAGGGTCTCATGTTGGTACAGGTCACATGTTATCACCAGGTCAGTTCATGTCTGGTTAGGTTTGCTACCAAACAAGTTTTGAAAACCTTTTGTTTCTCAGAGCTTTTGGTCGCAGGATTGTGAGCTATGGATTGTAGATTTGTGTTATCCATACGCCATAAATCTGGAAACTGTGGCTTAGAAAACTTAACTTATGCTTAGGTCACACGGCTTATAAATAGCGGAGCAAGAATTGCACCTTAGATCCTGTTCAAGTGAGAAAGTCCCCGTTTGACCTGACATGCGTGGGCCACACCAGGCTGTGCACTTTTTGCCCACATGGCAACGCTGCAAGAACACACAGGTGTGTGTATGTGCACAGATAGATTTTTAAATTATGGAGACTTGTCCTAAGCTTGAAATTAGATTAAACATTTAGTTAATAATTTTCCCCATATCACCAGTAAGGGCTCTGGTCTTTCTTGAGTAAAAGTATTCAGTCTCTCAATCCCTCTTGTGCCCATTTCTCTTGCTAAGACGGTGCCCAGAGGCAGGGGTTGAGGGCCGTGGCCTCCATCAGTGCTTCCCAAATTTTTAAAATGCTTAGGAATCACCTGGGATCTTGTTAAATGCATTAAATAGGTCAGGAGGTGTGGGGTAGGCCTAAGATATTAAATTTCTTAAAAGCTCCCAGGGATGCTGCAGGTCTAGCGACTGCACTTTGAATAGCAGTGACTTAGGTGACTCATTGCAGGTTAAGGCAAGTAGAGACTCCTTGGTCTCCCAGGCAGAATTCCTTACTTATCATTTTGCTGTGATGGAGTCCAATCACACATCCTCTGCGTGTTAGGGTGTGGGAGTAGTGTAACTTGTATCGTGGTCTCCCTTGGCTTCATAAAGATTCCATGAAGCATTATGACTGGATATGCCCACATTAGCTCCTGTTTATGAAACACCCTCAAATCTCTGTGCTGACCTCTATAAACTCATTCTGCCTTATGGGGCAGGCATTGTGTCCTGCTACTGGCTGTCAGCTTTGATCCCGTGCCACTTGGGAACTAAGGGTGGTTTGAGTTACTGAACTAAACCTTCCATCTGACGACAGTGGGCCACCAACTTTAATTTGATGGAACCACATTCCAGCATCTTACAGGGAACTTGTAAGGGACCTTTTCCAAGTATACCACATGGGTAGGAGTACAAGAGCCCCGGCCCCTAATGCAGACCTCAGCTTATCTAAAACACCTCTTTACCTCAAGCTGTGGATTGGAATAGTGACAGTGAGAGCATGTATGTCCTGTGAAGCCTGAACTATTTGCTACATGGAACTTTAAAGGAACAGTTTGCTGAACCCTGGTCTATAACGTGGGGGATGTATATAGGTTGAGTTCTCTAGACTTGGTGTCTGATATACTACATGACAAATCATCTGCAGAATTCTATTTTTAACTATAAAAATCCAAATAATACCTAGATGCTTCTCTGCACTTTTTCTGTAAATCGGTACCCTCACCAAGAAGATGGGTACTTTGGGTAGACTAGGACAAAGGTCAGGTACACAGGAAGGCAGAAGGAAAAAGCACATTAATAACTTCAAAAATACTGCCCTCATTTACAATAGACTCTAGCTCTACCCCCAAACAAGTTCTATGCTAATTATTGATAAAAAACATAAATCCTCTACAGTATATTTAAGACCTTACAAGAAGTTGAGGCTCAATTATTGTGTTTGCTGAAGACCACATTAGGAATTTAAGGGAGGAGAGAAATGTCACTATCAATGGTGTATGTTATAAAAACCGTTTATGTTCAATACATTTTCTTATACATTTGTCTGTAATTTCTACTTCTATCACAGTGGATCTCTAGCTGCCAAACACTCTTTTAACAGATAATCATTATTTTTTAAATCAAACAGCAGCAAGATTGTAGACAATTAAGAAAGAAAATTCTTACTACCCTATCAAATATGCTACTTAAATTTTTGCATTTTTAATTTCATATCCTGTCTTACATGTTTATGTCTTATCACAGAGTAGCAATCAATGGTACTCATATCATTTTAAAGGCTATGTTTGAAAATTTATCATAGAATTTTTATGTGTTATTATAATTATCATTTTAGTATGATAATTTGAAAGAATCAAAATTAAATGGAAATGGAAATGACTCAAATCCCACCATCCAGGGAAGTCAGTAATGGCGTTTAGTGATTCTCCTTATACAACTGTCAGAATATGTGTCTGTTCGTACATATCTTTGTCTTTTTCTCTAGAGTTATATCTCTTTACTGAGTTATAATTTAATATATGCATATATAGAGAGAATTTTATAAATGTTTTAGTTAACAGTATAACATGAGCATTTTCCATATCATCTAATACCCCTTAAATATTTATTTTAGTGGTTTTTTAGCATTCCATCCTCTCTCTCTATGTGTATACATACATATGTGGCCTTACAGCGCTTTTTCATTGTCATGTGACTAGAGATGTAGGTGTTTTCCAAATGTTGCTATCTTCCTTCGGGTTTGATGGAAATAGAATTTAAAACCAAAGTGAGGTTAGAAATTTTGAAGCTCTTGTTACATATTGTCAGATTTTGCCCAAGCACATTTGTGCCGGCTTATCCTTGCATTCATGTTTTTAGAATGCATGTTTCCCTGTGCCCTTATGCATATGGACACTGTCTTTTTTAAGTTGCCAATTTAATAAAGAAAAATTGTATAAGTATTTAAATTTTATTTCTTTGATTACTGTAGTGTTTGAATATATTTTTAGGGATTTGTACCATTTCTTTTTTATAAATTGATGCTTTAGGTCTTTTGCCCATTTTTATATTAGAGTGTTCACGTTTTTGTATGTTAAGGCTAAACTTTTATCTGCCATAACTGATATGAATATTTTTCCCAATTTTTATTTGTCCTTAATTTTAATTTGCCCTTAATTTTATTTATAGCATTTTAATATACAGCCATCTTTAATTTCTGTATCAGAAAAAATGGATATTTTCCTTAATAATTTTATCATTTTGTTTTTTAAAAGACACTGCCAATTCTTTATTTATTCTTCAATGTTTTCCTTCCGTTTTGTGTGTTTGCGTATGTGTGTATGTTTATTTGTTTATGTATCTCATTTACATCTGATATGTGTTTTGGTTATTTATGAATCTACCTTAATTTTTTTCTCAAATAGTTAAAAAATAGTTCTAGCATTGAAAATATAAATCCTTTGCTAGGGAATAGAAATTCTAGCTTTAACATATATAATTACAGAGTCTCTTTTTAAGCCTTTTAGTTCTCTTCCTTTGGTTAGTTCATCAATCCTTAGAGTAGCACAACATTGTAATTTTTAAAAACTTTGTAATAAGATTCAGTGCCTGGTAGAGGATGACTTTTCTTGATACTTTGTTCTTTCAAAGTTGCCTTGGCTTTTCTTACTATATGTTTCTTCCAATGAAATATAGAATCTTCTTTTTTTCAGCTTATATTTTGAAATAATTTTAAGCCTACAGAAAAATTGTAAGAAGAGTACAAAGAACTCCTGCGTAGCCTTTACTCACATTTATTTTTATTTAACATTTGCTGCATTTGCTTTATCATCCATGTGTATGTATTATTTTTCGTTTGAGAAAATGATGTTAATTTTTTTTTTCGTTTGAGAGTAGTTTACGTATACAACACCCCTTCATGTGTCAATGTTGATTTTCTAAGAACAAGGGTATTCTTTTGTATAATTATAGTAAATTTATCAACCTGGGGAAACATCATAGTTTTATGCATTTTTTTCTCTAATCTACAATCTGCATTTCAATTTTGTCCAAATTTGTCCTGCGTTGTCCCAATAATATCCTTTATAGCATTTTTTCCTCCTATACTGGAGCTCGTCCACCATTATTTTATTTGTCTTGTATCTTTATTTAGTCTCCTTTAGAGCAGTCTTTAACCTTTCTCTTTTTCATGATATTGACGGTTTCGACTAATAAAAGCCAATTATTTTCTATAGTGTTCCACACTTTGGCTTTGAAGATGTTTCCTCGTACAAAAGATTGAGGTTATACGTTCCACATGAGAATACCACGTAACTGATGTGTTCTTCCCAGGGTATCACATCTTGAAGGCACGTGATGCCTGTCTGCCCTTCATAGACATTGCTAATTGCAAGACTAGTCAGGGTGTTGTCCAGTTTCTCCACTGGAAATATGGTACTTTTCCCCTAAGCTGAGAAATCTTTGAGGGGAGACACTTGAGACCATTGTCTTTGATTCTTGTCTGAAGCAACCTTCACTGGGCTGCAAAACGGTGATTTTCTAACTTCCATAGTTGTCAGCTGGCACTCTAAGATAAGGAATACCCCTCACTTTCCTGTAGTTTATTTATTAATTTATCCATTTATTTTCAGTTTGGATCCATAGATTCTTATTTATTCAATAGGTTACAATACCTTCGTGATCTTAAGTATTTTGCTGCTAAATTTCTTGCAGATTTGGCCAGTAGGAGCCCCTTGAAGATGATTCTTACGTCCCTTTGATATGTCTCCATCATCCTTTGAGCATTTATTCCCTTATCTCTGGCACAAGATGTTCCAGGTCTGGAAGTACATATTTCTTCAAGAAGCCCTGGTTCTATTTATTGGGAAATAGTATTTCACAATCAAGATCTGGGTACTGGGTGGCTCATTACTACTGGAGTGTTATTGCAGCTAGCCTGTTTAGCAAACAGAATCAGAGATAGATAGATAGATATAGATATATAAAATATAATATATAATTAAAATATATAATTTAGAAAAATATGTATATTTCAAAACCAATGCAGTCCTAATGATTTCTTACTTAACAAATCACTGATGTTGTCTAGTACTATAACCTCATCTTTAAAACAAAACAGAGACTCACAATTGTTTCGAAATTCACACATTTTAACCTCCCTTCTTTCCCAGTGAGAGCCCCGATCCCGACATCAGCACATTTACTCATTTGCTCAGTTCGGCAATACACATGAAAGAGTTTCAGAATCATACCTCTATAAAAAAAACAAACCTCCTAAAAACAGTTCAACATTTGATTTCAGTTTTTTTCGCTATACTGAAGATATTTAATCAAAGTCCTTTGTTTAAAAGGTACTTGGATTTGTTCTTGCTCCCTTCAGTATTGTTCATTTAAAAGGCAGTTGGGTTCATTTGTTTCTGTTTGCATTTAGCTTTAGGTTTTATCCCCATTCTTGCTGATTTAATTTTATTTTTACATACACAATATTAACAAGATTCTAAAAGTCAAAAGTATACCACAAAAAAAACATAGTTTTGAAAAGTTGCTCCATCCTTTATCCTTTTTAACCTGTAGCCCTCTCTACCCCTTTATAGATGACCAATTTTGTTGATTTCTGATTTACTCTTCATGCATTTCTCTTTACAAAAATTAGCAGAAGCATGTTTTTCTTATTTCCTCTTGTTTATGACACAACGGTAGCATACTATATAAATGCTCTTGTACTTTGCTCTGTTTACTTGAATGTGTCTTGAAAATTGCCCTCGCAGTTCATGGAGACCTTCCTTATTCTTCTTTATAGCTACCGGGTTCCCCATTTGTGTACATGCCATAGTTTATCCAACGAATCACCCACATTTGAGCATTTGAGATAATTTCCAATATTGTACAATTGTATGTAATGCAATGAGTGACCTTGTGCCTATATATATATTTTTTTATTGTTGGAAGTGTATGTTCGGGTATATTCGTAGGTATGTGATTTCTGGATCAAACAGTGAAGCATAAGGAGTTTGTTACCCATGTGCAAATTCTCCTCCTCTGGGGTTATGCTCTGAATTCCCACCATCAATATATACACATGCCTGTTTCTTATAACCTTACCAATAAAGTATATTGTCAAGCTTTTGAATTTGGCCAATCTTATGGTTGAGAAATTTGCATTTCTCTTATTGTAAGTGAAGTTGAACATCTTTTCATATGTGTAAAAACCATTCTAAAATTTTTTTAGAAAGTGTTTTTGCCTACTTTTCTGTAAGGTTTTTGGCCTTTTTCCACCTCAATATTTAGACATATTTTGTATATTAGTGATATTATTGCAAATATCTTCTCCTAACTTTTCATTTGCATCTTTACTTTGCTTAAAGTGTTTTTCCCCCATGCAAAAGCTTTCGTGTTTATTATTTTTATGTATTCCAATGTATCTATCTTTTCTTTTATTGTACCTCAATTTTAAGTCAAAGATAGCCTTTTTTCTATACCTAGGTTACAGAGGAATTCACTCATGTTTTCCTCTAGTTTGCATACTTTCATTTTTTACATTTATTCAAGTTTTCTAGTTTTTCACACAATGTCTCTACACATTTCTTTTAAATACATTGCTAAATATTTTATAATTTTATTATTACAACTGGAATGTTTTATCCATTAAATTTTCATGTTAGTTATTTCTGATGTATGACAAATCCATTGATTTTTATATAATTATTCAGAAACGTTTACTTATATTACCCTGAAATAATCCCAATTTCAGTAACATATCATAAACTGAAATGTTTTACTAAGAAGGCAGTCATATTGTTCTTTATTATTTTTATTGATTTTATATTTTTCTTTGATTTATTAGCAATAATATAATTATATAGAATTATATTAAAAAATGAACTATAACCTCCTCTCTTGACATTCATGTTGACATTTAAATTAATGTTAAGATCCTTGTTGTGACAATGGAAAATTCTCATTTTTTCCCTGACTTGAATAGGAATGCCTACAATACTTAATTGACATTAAGGATGTCAATATCAGCTAATGTCTATTAAAATTAAAAATAAGTTTCATACCTATAAATCTTATATTATGTCCCACCATTAGCATTTATAGATACATAGAAATAACTATATGAAAGTGTTTTAGTAAGTGTGTGTTTACAGGTGGAGATAGACAGATATATTATATATAAATATACAAATATATGGATGAGACATAGATACTATATACTTATTTTTGTAAATATGTTTTTATATTATATGCTTATGTACATGTTTTTTGGTGAATTATTTTTAATGGGGATGATGACCATGGAATGGAATGGTACCCATTCATCTATCTCCAATCCACCTACCCATCCATTTGATACGTATCTCCCATTTACCTAATAAGTGTTGAGCAGTAGGCTAGGTTCTGAGAAACAAAGACTTTCTGAATCTCTTTAACTCTGGAAGGCTCTAGGATATGTATAATTTTGTCTCTCACAGCAAATTTCCTTTGCTATTCATTTGTGGACATTTACTTTTTTTCTTCACCCCAAAGCACCGATGGCAATTTCTCAAGTAGTACCAAATAAATAGGAAACTTAAATCTTAGCAGTTGACACTGCATAATTTTTCCAAGAGTTTCATTGAATTTTAACAATATAATTTCATTTACCTATAATTCATAAGGTTCATTGTCTTTTTTATAGAAAAATTCTGTCTGTAAGGGAAATTCATAATGTCCACAGAGAGACATTAAATTTGTCACTGTGAAGACAAAATGATGGTGTATTAATCTGTCATCTGTTTCTCTAGCTCAGTCTCATTTGACATATTTAATGAAAATCACTGAAGATTCCTAGTATAATAAACTGATTTTTAAAACAAAACAGAGAAATTCTAATACTTGCATATTTCACATTGAAAGCGTGATGAAAACTTCGGTTGAGACATTTATTTTGTGATTTCAAAGACTAGTTAAAATAATAGCTAGGGAACAGTAAGTCACCATATGCTATATTACTTCTAGGCTTGGACTCAAAACCTTGAATGTTGATAGAATTAACATATTAATTTGAGTTTTCCCTGGATGTTTCAGTTTAACTTTTGATGTTCTTTTTTCCAAAGGCTGAAAAAAAACGCTTTCATTTAAAATGCATTACTTAGAGAACTGCTTTAATGATCTAACTTCCTTTCATTTAACAGGCAAAATGACATTTCTTTGAAAAATGTTATCTGCCAAGAATTTGATTATTGAATGAAGATCAGTAATTTTGGGATGTGTGGAACATCTGTCAGGAATGTTGGCAAGGAACTGCCAACTCTGTTCACATGACTAGTTTCATATGAAAGCAGCAAACACATTGTATCAGGGAATAGAACTAAAGCTGTATCAATCTGGCAGTTGCAAAATTCAGAAGGAAGAACTGGGGAACTCATGGTAGCATCCAACCAGCCTTTCTTCGTTCTTTGTTCCCTTCACTCCTTGATATGTGTCCTTCCTGTGACTATCCCTAATGTGCAACACTGATCATGTTGTTCCTTTCTCCACTAATTTTGCACAACTTCCCAAAGCCTACTAGAGAAAGTCCAGGTACCTTGATCTGGCTTTTAATGCCCTATGCAGTGGCCTAACTCATGTCCCACATGTCAACTCCTGTTCCTTATGCACCTTCTCAGACTCTGCATGTGGCAGCTGCAAACTTAACTCTCCCTGGGCGTGTCCATGAGCTATTCTGCCTCCAAGCCCTTGCTTCCTCTGCCTGGAATTTTCTTCTTAGGTTTACCATCTCCACTTACCTGAATCTACTATAAAATGTCTCTGATTCTTCTAGCTGGATGTTACTGACTGTATGTACCGTTTATTATATATTTTCATAATCCCAAGAGGGTTTACGTTGCATATATTATTTTATTCTTTACTCTTAATAATATATTTGAAAGGTCTTTTTTTCAATTTCAGCATATTATGGGGATCCAAATGTTTAGGTTACATATATTGCCTTTGCCCCACCCAAGTCAAAGCTTCAAGCATGTCCATCCCCCAGATGGTGAGCACCGTACCCATTAGGTGTGAATATACCCATCTCCACCACCTGCCTGACACCTGATGAATGTTACTACTATATGTACATGTAAGTGTTGGTGAGTTAATACAATATGATGGTGAGTCCATTTGGTGCTTGTTTTTCCATTCTTGTGATACTTCACTTAGTAGAATGGGCTCCAGTTCTATCTACAATAATACAAGAGGTGCTAGATCACCATTGTTTTTTGTGGCTGAGTAGAACTCCATGGTATACATATACCACACTTGATTAATCCACTTTAATTAGTCCAAGTGTATTGATGGGCACTTGGGTTGTTTCCACATCTTTGCAATCACAAATTGGGCTGCTATAAACATTCAAGTGCAGATGTCTGTCTTATAGAATGTCTTTTTTTTCTTTTGAGTAGATGCCCAGTAATTTGATTGCTGGATCAAATGGTAGTTCTACTTGTAGCTCTTTGAGGTATCTTGAAACTGCTTTCCACAGAGGTTGTACTGGTTTGTAGTCCCACCAGCAATGTACAAGTTCCTATCTCTTTGCATCCACACCAACATTTATTGTTTTGGGACTTTTTCATAAAAGCTATTCTCACTGGAGTTAAGTGATATCTCATTGTGGTTTTGGTTTGAATTTCCCTGATGATTAAAGATGTTGGGCATTTTTCATATGTTTGTTGGCCGTTAGTCTGTCTTCTTGTGAAAAGTTTCTGTTCATGTCCCTTGCTCACTTTTAATGCGGTTGTTTGATTTTTTCTTGCTGATTTTCCTGAGTTCTATTTTAAATAGCAACTGAGAGCATATACCTCCTCTTCATTTTTGCATATATATCTTTATTGAATGATTTTTGAAGAATAACCAAAGAATCCAATTGCTCATTTCTCTTTGATTAAAGATAAAACCAAATGCCTTAGAGAAAATTGAGGGACCTGAGAATAGGGCTGCACTGACTTTGGCAAGGGTTATCACAGGATTATTTCATAGCAGTGATGTTGTTTTCAATCTTGAATTATAGTTATTTATAATGGTGTCTTTACACCACCCCCTTCCCCAAAGGCCTTCAAGCTTCTTGAAGGTAGAATGAATTATCATTATCATCATCATTACTAGTATATATTGATCAGGTGCTATGCTAACTTTTACAGGTGTATCTCATTTAGTTCTCAGAACACCCCCATGAGGTTTTTTCATTTCACAGGTGAGGAAAATGAAACTTAATGGACTCAAGTAACTTGCAAATGAAGGAGGCTGTATTTGAGCTCAATTTATGTGCAGCTTATGAACTCCATCCTAGCCACCGTGCTCTCCTCCTTCACACGGTTGGCCCTCTGGAGATACTTGCTGAGTGATTATGCCTGGAACAAAACAAAGGAAAACTTGCCCAGAAAACAAAACAAACATTGTTCATATAAAGAAAAGGAATATCTTCCTTGAGCCACAAACTGTCTTTGCAATTCCGTTAGTTATTTTCCTTGAGGACATTTGTCTTTTGGAAGAAATCACTGAGAAAAAATATATGTTTTGTGTTTGGTTAATGCCAGTGGTTCCATGAGTATACTCCTGAATAAATGGTTTATTTGCAAGTTTTTAAAATAAATTCTAACTATTTCTTTGATAGATAAAACACAGGGGGGAAAGAGGAATGTAGAGGTATTCATGATTAAAAAAGTTTGACTAAACAATTAATTCATTTTTGAAATATTTATTGAGCATGTAATATATGCCAGGTACTGTGCCACCAGCTGAAGGAAAAAGGTAAGCAAGTGTAAAAACACCTTCAAAATGAAAGCCTAATAAATGTGTAGGTTCGCATGGCAATCATGAATGCTCTGCAGGGATTACTCTGGAAAGGCAGGGAAGGCTTCCTCTGGTCACGTGAGAGCTGCAATGTGATGTTCAGGGGCAAGAGTTAACCCGGGCCTGGTTATGTGGTGGGTTGGAAGTAGCAGCAGAGAGAGGAGGGTGTACAGTGGGAAGGGAACAGCAGGAAAGGCATATGCAAAGGCCCGGTGCGGGTGGGATCCTGGCACATCTCAGGAACCTGAGGAAGGAGCACAATGATGAGAAGAGTGATTCAAGGAGAGGCTACCATTTGGCCCTGTGGGTAATGACTTTTTAATATAATATCCGTATTGAGAAGTAATTCACATACCATACAATTCACCCATTGAAAGTGTATAGTTCATTGGTTTTTAGTATATTCACCGAGTTGTGCATTCGTCATCTCAGTCAATTGCAGAATATTTTCATCACCCCCTCCCAAAGAAACCCAGTTCCCATTACCTGTCACTCCCCATTTTCCCTTACTGGCTCCCTATCCCCTCATAACCATGAAATCAAGAATCTACTTCCTGTCTCTTTGCCCATTTTGGACATTTCATATAAATGGGATCATGTAATGTGTGACCTTTGTGTCTGGCTTCTTTCCCTTAACATAATGTTTTCAAGGTCCATCCATGCTGTAGCATGTAGCAACAGTAATTGCCAAACAATTTCTGAATTTTATTGCTGAATAGATGTTGCTGATATCTTGTTTGTTGATGTATAGAGATTTCAGCAGCTTCTGAGAATACTTTACAGACTGTAAGTCCTAAAACAAGCTCATCTTTAAGACAGTAGAAACATGGAATTACATCCTGGCTGTTAATTGTGATTCTTAAAACTTTTTATTCTTAAAACTTTTAACTATTCTTAAAACTTTTAAATATTATGCAATGGAATTATTATAAATGTCCAGCTGTGACCTCTAAAATAGGATAAGATATTTTGTTGAAGAAATAATAACTCCAGTATTTTTCATTCCTTGTTTTTGTGACATTATCAGAGCATGTAAATATAGCATGTTTTGTAAACACAGCTTATAAAATAAATAGATTGACATAGATTTGCTTTATTTCCCAATAATGGATAGAAATCGGTTTTAGTGATGGTATGTAGGGATTTTTTTGTGTGTGCATGGCAAATATTTGGACCCATATCTATAGAAAAAAATATAGGGGACAAAGTTATCTTCCTTTAAATATTTTTAACTATTTAAAAATAATTAAATAAAAAACAATATTCAGCGTAATCTTGCCTTTTCTCTTTTTTTTTTATGACAAAATAAAACATAGAAGTAGAATCTGATAGTAATTACTTTTTTTTCCTTGCTATATGAGAAACTCACCCTGGAAAATAATCTTCTGCTGTCAGATTACTATGAATTGTTCAAAGCGAAAATATGGTACAAGAGTGTGCTTTTCCACCCAGCTGTCACTTGTTTCCTGGCTAAAAAGCTCACGTTTTTTCCCTAAGTGTAGCACAGTAGGAAGAGTACAAAGTTTGAATTAGAAAGAGCTGGCAAAAACAGAATGTAATGTATGACTCTGTGACCCACACACGGTGAGGGTCAGGCAATTATTTAAACTCTCTGAACTCGCATTTCCTCACCTGTGAAAAAGGAATGATGACATCCTTGTCCTGAGATTCCTGGGAGGATTAAATTAGGGCATATGTGTAAGCACCCAGTAGTGTACCTGGCACACAGTAGGAGCTCAATAATAGTAGTTAATAAAGAAGGAAGATTTTGCTTACAGTGGTACAAATGATTTTTCAGGTGCTTTATGTCTTGTCTTCCACATGAAAATTGTGTCCCCGTGTTGCCAAGAACTGTGCTTAACATTCTCCTCACCCAACGATCGAGTACTGGAATTAGAATTAGAATATAAGATCCAAGAGTCCAGGAACTTTTCTGCCTCATTAAATGCTGTCTGCACCTGAGATGAAGTAGGTATCTCAAAAAATATTTCTGATATTAGTTAGTTGTGCATCTACTATGTACAAGGCTCTATGGTTAGCACTATAGGGGCTTAATGAAATGATTAACAACAGTCAGTTCTCTCAAGCAATTTGGACTATGTATTTGATAAGTATCTGTTAAGCTGCTTCAGGTCCCAGAGGACTGAAATGGGCTCAGGTTATCTCAGAGTAAGTGTGAGAATATTCAGGTATTAT
The DNA here is from genome assembly GCA_004363605.1 of Indri indri. Taxonomy (NCBI): domain Eukaryota; kingdom Metazoa; phylum Chordata; class Mammalia; order Primates; family Indriidae; genus Indri; species Indri indri. Next base: position 20,563 of record RJWJ010023236.1, read on the forward strand.
CTCAGTGATGCCATTGCAAAGAGCCATGGAGATCTGGAGGATCATTCAAGATGCACAGTAGGTTTTTTGGCTCAATACATCTTCAATTGTCTAATAAGCTAGACTTTCAAAAAGCTTTGCCATACCTAAGTCTCTTATCTTGAATCAGAGCTTCCACTCTGACTGCAATTGCTTCTTGTCTTGCTACTGCTTGGTTGGCTAAATTTCTGACTTTCACGATTCTCAAGAGAGAAGATCTGGTTAGATTTCTGGTTGGAATTCAGTGTCAAGAATCCCTGATAGAAGGGCTCTTGGGACAGGTCACCACATGGCTACAGTTCCCCTGTGGTTTGCTGCTGCCGCCTTTGGTCCCAGAGTGATCATGATTCAATCAGTTATGGCCAAGGCCATGGGTTCTGGGCTTCCAAGCATGGCGACCCAAGAAGTGGAAGGTATAGGAAGCTAAAGTCATGTCGAGCCTTTCTTCTGCAGAGGTGAATGGCTATCTACCAACACAGGAAGTTTGAGGAGCATGCCAAGAGACTAAGGCTATGCATGCTTTGGTGGAGAAGATACTCCACTAGGACGGGTGAACAGGGCGGAAGGAGGTACAGTGCAAATCACAAATTGTGGCTTATATGGTGCCCTCAAGGATGCATTCAGTAGATGCTTGCTATATGAAATGTCAAAAGAAGAGATAGCATTTGGTCTACAAGATTGAGAAAGTTAGTGGGGAAAACAGATGCAGAGAAAACTCTGGTTTTTGGATTTCCAACCGAGTTGTCTGGTTCCTAGTTCCCCTCTTCCACTTTCAAGTATGCTCTCTGTCTACATTCTCGCTCTCTCACTCTTGCAGGTTGGGCTATAGGTTGTTGAGGAAATCACTGTGGCTGAGAATTCAAAATCCCACAGTTATGGTTCCTGGGAAAACCTGTTTTAGATGGTGTATTGATTCCCAAAGTGTAATAATTTTTCTGTGATATTTACTGTTTTATAAGAATAAAGAAAGCTGTGAGTTTAGGAAACACTTTGTGTATCGGGATAGGCTATGCTGTGGAAATAAATTATTTTCCAAATTTCACTGGCTTAACTTGAACAAGGTTTGTTTCTTGCTTATGCAAAGTTCTGGGGTAGTGGGAGGACTTTCCAGAGCAGCTGGCTCCGACGTAGTGTCTGAGTGATCCATGCCGCTTCCATGACCTGGCTCTGCCATGGTAACAGTGTGGTGTCTGTGATCTCCACATAGGAAAGGAGAGCAGGGAGGTCACACAGGAGCTTTCCTCTGGCTCAGCATGGAAGCGACACATGTCACACCCATTCGGATCTCATTGATTGGAGCTACTCATAGGGCCCTGACTAATGGCAAGAGGCTGAGAATCTTGCATTTGCTCAGAAAAGGTCTGAAAACCCAGATGTGAGCAGGAACGATCTCTACCACTGAGTCAAATTGTATCATATTTTTATAACTGCAGGACGTTGTTGGAGCTTTGGATATAGTATCATACTTTGTCTCTCTTCAAGATGGGCTCATTCTTTGCGGTTTTTCCAATTTCATTTGTTCATAGAACTCTTAACTTCATGGAACATCTTATAGCACCTCTATTCCATGGACATATTTTAATAAACATGAGAGATGATTTCTACATTTTCTTTCTCACTGCTGCTGTTAGCATCAGATCTCCTAATCTCCTGTGTGGTGGTATTATTTTGTAACCTTTTATTTTCATGGAAATTGCTGTAAGTGTACTATTTGCCCTGCAATTCTCAGACTGGTCTCAGTGTCTGCAAAGAGCACACTCAGAAAAGCAAAGTAAACAAACTGTTGGAATCTAGCAGAAGTGATTCCCAGGTGAGAGGAAAGAGTTGATGCCTGGTGGTAGTTTGGTTCATGTTGTTTTCACAGTCCACTGGCCCTTCATTTTAGAAGGATAAGAGATGAAAATATTATCACTCATGTGAAATAACAGTTGTCACCAAGTTTCTTTGAGCTGCAAGGTGACATCATCAACAATAAAGTGCCGGAAGTGGAGGCTCTAGTCTGTTAAATCAAACTTAGCTGGACTTTCAGTTTATCAAAGAACAGTCACTGAATTCCTGGTAAATGCAAGGCCCATTGCTGGGCTTTGAGGAAGGGACAAAGAAATACACAGCTTAGCATTCTGCATGGTAAGCAGCAAAAAATACTTTTTGCTAAATTGACATTAAATGTAGGTCAGCAGATACTTATTGAAGATCTACTCTGCACCCCAAATGTAATATGTTAGGGAGCAAGAAATGGACATGGTGACAATTTTCATAGATGCTATAATGTGTTGGAGACAAATATTAATTAAGTAATTGCAGATATGAGTATATAGAAACAACCTGAAATAAATGTTCTGAGGGAAAGGGATGCGTGAAATCCTATAACAAGGAGGCTGATGGAGCTTAGGGATATGAGACTTAGACTGAGCTCCCTGAATGAGAAGGAGCTAGAAATCTCAGAGTTGACAGGGTGGCAGAGCCAGAATTTAAACTTATTTTTGTGTGACTTTATATAACTCAATTATACAATTTTATCTTTTTATATGAAAGAGTTCTTTGAGCCCAAACTATTTAATGACTTTGTCCTTGGAAAAACCTGAGTAAAATCTGTTAAGTTTATTTTTAGAGACAGTGTCTTGCTCTGGTGCCCAGGCTAGAATACAGTGGTACTATCATAGCTCACTGTAACTTTAAACTCCTGGGCTCAAGAGATCTTCCCAACTCAGCCTCCAGAGTAGTTAGGACTGCAAGAGCATGCCAGCATGGCCGGATAATATATTTACTTTTATTTCTTGGTAGGGATGGAGGCTTGCCTTGTTGCCCAGGCTGGTCTCAAACTCCTAGCTTCAAGGGATCCTCCTGCCTCAGACTTCCAAAGTACTAGCATTACAGGTGTGAGCCACCATGCCCAGCTGAGTTTAATCATCAGCTTCCTGGTAGTATTCAGCCCAATTCACAACTGATTCCAAGATTAATGTTACTTTGAACTCCCTAGAACCTGGGTTCTGTTACAGTTCCCCAGGTAAACTCTCAGAGCAGGCAGTTGTAAGAGAGTCCATAGATAGTGGGATGTAATAATAGCTCTTTGTGAGGAATCTGACTAATAAGGCTCAGACCAGGAGTTGGCAAATAAATAAATAGATAGCTAGCCAGCCAGCCAGCCAGACAGACAGACAGACAGACAGTAAATATCTCACACATTACTGGACATATAGACTCTTCTATGATTTAGATCTGTCATTCTGGTACAAAAACAATGAAAGACAATATAGGCGGTCCCTGGGGCATGGATGAGGTACGTTCCTGAGAATGTCTTTAGGTCGGATTTGTATATAACTCAGATCCTTGATGAACAACACCTATACAATAATAATAACGATGCTATAATGGTTCACATGTGGCAATAATAACACAGTGTAATACTGTAATAATAATATCCCTGTACTGTAATAGTAAGTTACAGAAACTATTGTGTTCTTTCTTTTAATTCAAACAAACAGATCATAAAAACAAGCTCATACAAAAAGTTTAGATGAAAGATAGGAGAAATTTCAAAAAAAAATATATGCATACACAAAGGGTGCAATGCGCACCCTCCGAGAGATGGACATGCTTGGGACTGGGACTTGGGGGGAAGGGGGGGCAAGGGCATCATACGTAACCTAAACACCTGTACCCCTATAAACAACAAACAATAAAAAAAAAATATTAAAGGTTAACATTCACCTAATGTTGTGTCAACACTAGGCTAATAGGAAGGTTAAGCTTATTTTGACCTTCTAACCAAATCAATAATAACCTTTCCATTTCAATAATTAATCCACTAAGTAATAACTGATGCTTTCATTGGAGCACAATGTTCCATTATTCTCACTTTATACTTCATATTAATAATTGTTCTGATAGTTGAGTGACTGAGCCTAATGCTTTCCCAATGAGTGATGGCATCTGGCTTGTCTCCAAAGGCTTAATTATTTCTCCTTTCGTTTCCATTGTAATCACCTTTCTCTTCACTGCAGGCTCCCCTGGACTTGCGGTGGACTTTCGCTTTGGAGGCATGATCATAGGGTAAACACAGACTCACAAAATGCAATAAAGTTAAGATGAAAGTGATGCTGTGTGTAAGCGACCATATAAGCAATGGGACTAGCCACTAGTGTATAGATGCTCCACCAATGAACCACTTGTGCCATGAGGTTTTGTTTACATGGGTGGGAGAAACTAGTTCCCGAACTATTAATTTAATTATTTAATTGTAAACTATCCTCATGGGGAGATTTGGGAGTCTGCTTGTAAGCACAGAATGCTGTAAGTCAGGTCTTCTGTAACCCAGGGACTGCCTGTGCATAAATGAGTTGGTGTGGCTCTCTGTTTCAATAAAACTTTATTTACACAATCAAGTGACAACCAGGACTTGGCCCACAGGTCATAGTTTACAGACCCATGGCTTAATCCACAATCCCTAAATAACTGATTCCACCTGCTATCAACCAGCAGCATATTTTTCTCAAAGAAAGAAAGGTACTTTGGTGACGTTACTTTGGTATTTTAAGCAAGGTAACCAAAGGCAATGCAATTTTAGGAATATCAGAAAAACTTTTTGGCTCTTTCAATTAAAAACAATCTTTATTCACTCCTAGTTGATGTTTCAAACTCTCTTTCTGGTGCATTATCTACTTTAGGTATTTAAATTCAGGATAGACACTAAATTTCTAGAAAGAAAGGTACTTTAAGATATTTCAGCATTAACACCTCGGTATGAAGAAAGGCTTTAAGAATGAGTTTTGAATGAATGGAAAGGCTCTCTGAGGACCTGCCCACTTGGGGGTGAAGGAAATGTAAGAGTGCCAATAGCAGTATGTCTTCTGCTCGACAACTCTTATGGGTCTGACCTTGATTGCAATTTTAGTAGAATACAATGACAATTGAATAGCAAATATCATGATGACTGTTATTACAGTGTCTCTTCCTTAGATGGGGCAACCACATTTTAAAGTTCTGTGCATTCCCCATAAATGGTAGTTCTCAATATGCTGACTATGTATTAAAGAAAAGAAAAAAAGAAAGAAAGGCTAAAAATAATGTTATTTTTTGTGTAATACATCAGTTGATATTCAAAATTCATAGTACTGCTGAGTAATGTTAAAATGTTTATTTGATAATAAATTTGGCTGGTTATCTTAGTATGTTCCACTGCTATAACAAAATACCATATATTCAGTTATTTATAAATAACAAAAATTTAGTTTTCGTGGTTCTGGAGGCTGGGAAGTCTAAGATCAAGGTGCTTGCAGGTTTGGTGTCTGATGAGGGCCTGGTCTCTGCTTCCGAGGCAGTGTCTGGAACACCGTGTCCTCACATGGCAGAAGGTGGAAGGGCAAAAGCAGGGTGAACTGTGTGTGAAGCCTCTTTTATAAGACGTTCATCTCATCAGGAGGTGAAGCCCTCATGACTTAATTACCTT
>RJWJ010023237.1:0-26008 GCA_004363605.1 Indri indri
AAGATTTTTGGAGCAAAATTTGGCAAACTCAGTAAGTTGATGAAGATGGTTATTATTATTTTGGTTCAAAAAAGTAAGGTTCAGAGCAGTGTATCTAGTCACTACCTTTTTGTAAAAATGGGAAAAAATAAGAATATATATTTACATTTGCTTTAATATAGAAAGAAACTCTGAAAGGATGAAAAGAACATGATTATCAGTGAGGAGCAGGGGAAGGAACTGAGTAGATAGGATGGAGGAGGGTGGCGGTGGGTTATTTTTACTGAACATAACTTTGTATATATTTTCTATTTTTAAACCAGGTGTGTCTATTACCTATTGAAAAAATTGAAATGCATTTTTAAAAGGTCTATAAAGCATTGAAATTGTTATTAATATATTGTTAGGGTTTTAGGGCCAGGAAATAATAACACCTTGGCCTCTACCTCTGAATTTGGAACTAACTGGGACATAGAGATTAGAAATTAGCTTTATGATTGATAAAGTTGATTGGGTAATGTTATCTCTCAGTTGGGTATTGTTTTTTATTTTATATATAGTCTATATATCTCTGAATACTTTTTTTTGCCTGAAATTCTACATTGAAATTAAAATTGCCACTTCTGTTTTCCTTTTGAGTTAGAGTGCCTTATCTTTTGCTTATCCATCTTTCTTTTTTAGTTGACACATAATATAATAATAATTGTACGTATTTATGGGGTACATAGTGATGTTTCGACACATACAATATATGGTGATCAGATTAGGGTAATTAGCATATCCATCATCTCTCATTTATGATGTCTGTATGTTGGGAACATTCAGTATCCTCTCTTCTAGCTACTTGGAAATATGTGCTAGATTATCGTTACCTACAGTCATCCTACAGTGCTATAAAACACTGGAACTTATTCCTACCTAGCTTTAATTTTGTGTCCTTTTACAAATCTCTTCCTGTCCCCTCCCATTACCCTACCCTTCCCAGCCTTTAGTAAACTCTGTTCTACGTATCCTTCTGCTTTAAGATTAGATGCACCTTTCTAAACAGCACGCACTTTTATTTCATTTTAAAATTCCGTCTGTAATTGCTTGTCTCTCCTTTACAAATTTTTATTTTAAAAATATCTTTGCCTCTCAGCAGAGATATTTAGAGCAATTACATTTAGTGTTACATTTGTGTCTTTTTATGCTGTGTTTATGCCTCCATTTGCCTTTTAACATACTTATTATTAATTTTTATCTCTTTTTGAAAACTTCAAAATTAAACCTTTTTTGATGCTTCTGGATTATTTTTCAATGTCACAAAAATTTTACATAATTTGTCTTTTATGAATCAAAAATGTTTTGAGGCTGGGCATGGTGGGTATAATCCTAGTACTTTGGGAGGATGATCGCAGGAGAATCGTTTGAGCCCAGGAGTTCGACACAAGCCTGAGACCCTGTCTCTACAAAAAATTTAAAAAATTAGCCAGGTTTCGTGGGGTGTGCCTGTAGTCCTAGCTATTTGGGAGGCTGAGGCAGGAGGATCCAATGAACCCAGGAGTTCGAAGTTGGAGTGAGCTATGACCTGCAGTGATCTACTCCAGCCTGGGTGACAAAGCGAGACCCTGTCTCAAAAAAAAAAAAAAAAAATGTATTGAACAGTGGCAGCCTCATTGAAACACTTGTGTAGCCACCCTGCGTTGAACAGACGGTACTCATTTGGTGGTATAAATGCTGGTCTATTTACTGAAGTCAGTCTGATGGCTTTCTCATCGTACTTGAAGCTATCTTTGGATCTCAAGAGAACCGGTTAACCTCTGGACCCACAGTCGTAGTCAAAATAACATTCCCTGCCCTACCAGAGTGGGTCTTACTGAACTGAAGATTGGCTGCTGATTAGGAATTTTGCCCTCCATGTGTAGGAATTGGACTTGTGTGCAGAAGAGACCAAGTCCTTAAAGGCAGTACAAGAATCTCAGAGCTTCCAGTTGCAGCCAATGGATTCCTGGCCTGAGGGACAGTCCCAGAAGCAGTGGGTGAAGAGTACATGCCCTGACCTTCCCAATCATCTAAATGCCAAGGTGGCACCACAGCTCTTAAAAGAAAGTGGTAAGTACCAAGAGTCTGGGAACATCAGGGAATAAGCCTTCTCAGGAGAGAGGGGTAGGAGGTAAGGAAGGGCATATGGGGAGGAAAGATTTACAGAATTCAAGGCAAGGGACAGGATGGTGTCTGAGGGACACACTGACTGAGAGGTAAGGTAAGTAAGCATCGTAAGAGATGCCAGCACGCCCGACTGTAGCTGGAGTCCTGCAGCAGATGCATGCTGGGCCCGGGGCGGGAGGTGATCACAGGAGATCGGGGCTGGCAGCTCCCACCTGGCACACCACTCTGGGCACTTAGGAGCTACACAGTCTAGAAGGGAAGTGAAAGGGGAAGTCTGCACTGGCCGCAGGGATAGTCTCGTTTGATCCAAGTAGGACTTTGAGGAAGCTGGATCTCAGAGGGAGGCGGTTTTTGGGAACCCAAGCTTGGGTTTCAGAGACTTTTTCTTTTCCTTAGCTGTCCTTGCTCCCCGAGTCCCCACCCTCCCAAAGATGGGCAGTGTTGGAGATTGGGAGGTGACAGCTGAGTCCCAGGTAAGCTGCTCCTTGTTCTTCCCTTCCTGTCATTGCTGCTCCTGTGCTCTCGCCCCCCGTGCTCTGCCTCTCTCTCCATGGCCTCCCCTCGGCCAAAGGGCAGGAGGCCCAGGGTGTCAGCCTTTGTCCCCGATCCCGCAGTCTGCTGGGCCTCTCTCTTTGGTCCTGCGGCTCCTTACAGTGCACACATGTGGCGTCCCTGTATTCCCGTTGTTTTTCCTGGAGCCTGGTAGGGTTTCCAGGCTGTCTTCAAGGGTCAGTGATGTTCGAGGTCCTTCTCTTGTACATCTCCTAGGATGCCCTTGGCCCTGGCAAGCATGCTGAGAAGGAGTTCTGCAAGGACCCCCCAGGAGACGACTGTGGGAACAGCGTGTGCTTGGGTAAGGAAACATCCCCGCTGAAGATGATGCTCTCATGTTTCTGGTACATTCAGTTCCCAAAGAGGGTTTCACCACTCCCTTAAGAATCATGGCTCTGCAGTCTCTGGAATTTCAGAGCTAGGAGGAAGACTTGTTCTCTGTAGCCCACACTGTGATGGCAGGTGGGGAGTCTGCCCGGGTAGAGGCTGGCAGGTGGCTTCCACGAGCCTACCCTCTCGTGGCTCATTGCCTTCCTTACCTGAGGCACAGTCACCGCAGTCCAGAGGCCGGGCACAGCCTGCAGTCTCAGAAATGTGATCTTTCAGCACCAACCAGGTCTCTCAGGGGCAGACTCGAGTGAACTAATCCACAAGACCAATGTGTTAAAGTCAATGAGAAACAAATATCACCGGGCACAAAACACTTGAAGCCTGTGTGTCCAGCGCAGACTCCTGTTCTTTGGACACACCGATGTGGGAGGCCAAATGGTAATGGGCCATTTCCCTGTGCAGCCTGGGGTCACTGTGGGGGAGTTAGACACGGGAATGTGGTAAGGTAGAAGAGATACGGTAGGTCTCACCATGGTAAGCTTAGATACCAGAAGCTCGTTGGCCACTTGTCTGGTAGTGCGACCCCTTTTTCATTCATGACATCTGGGGCAAATAGCGTTCAAAGGAACAGACTTTGGGAAATGCTGTACTAGGTTATCCTTATGTGTCTTTTAGCTTTAAATTCTTTTTCATCTAGTTTTCTTCAAATATATATTTTAATCAAAGGCTTCCTATTTTGTTAGGGTTGGGAGCTATTGGGACAGCAGTCCTTTAAACATAGCCAACTGTTTTAAAAATAAGGGAATTAATTTTTTCACTTTATTAGAAGTCCAGAGGAGGACATGCTCCAACCTCAGCGCAGATTGGCTCAGCAGTGCCCTAATGGACTCATGTTCTTTCTTTCTCTCTGCCATCCTCAGCATTAGCTTCATCCTAAAGCTGTTTTGTCTTATGGTCAAAAGATAGATGCCAGTGGCAGTGGAGGGCTAGCAAGAGAGAGTCTCTCTCTCCCCCGCTCCCATCTCTCTCTCTTTCTCCCTCCCTCTCTCTCTCTCTCACACACACATGCACACACGCACAGAGGAACCTTTCCTCCAGCCATGTAATTTAGGTCATGTGCCCATCTGTGGACCAAATAACAGTCATCTGGTATATGCTGTTTTATAATAACAACAAAAAAGCAAATGAACAAGGCAAACAGGTCACTTAACGTTTTTGGAATAGTGGTCCTATTACCTCTAGTTACCTCTCCCCATCCCTCCGGATATTTTAAGGATTAGCATGGGAATTTTTTTTGTCAGCCTTTTGCAGGGAAAGGATCTAAGTTTCAGGAACATTTTGGACAAATACTCATCTCAACAGATCATCTCTACTCAGTCATTTCTCTTCTTCCTTTTGTATAGGAGTTTCAGTTTCAAAACCAAGTATTACCTCCCAGAGAGAGCAAGGACCAGAATTTTGGGGTGTGAGTCTTAAAAATTCTTGGAAAAGGAATACTGCAGATTACAACCTGGAAAATGAGCAGACAAAACCAGCTCAGGCATTGGCCTGGAGGGACTCAAGGGCCTGGGAAGAGCAGTACCAATGGGACGTGGAGGACATGAAGGTGTCAGGTGTTCACTGGGGCTACGAGGAGACCAAGACTTTCCTGGCAATTTTGAGTGAGTCTCCTTTCTCCGAAAAGCTCCGTACTTGTCACCAGAACCGCCAGGTGTACCGGGCCATTGCAGAGCGGCTAAGGGCAAGGGGCTTCCTGCGGACACTGGAGCAGTGTCGCTACAGGGTCAAAAACCTCCTGCGGAATTACCGGAAAGCCAAGAGCAGCCACCCACCAGGGACCTGTCCCTTCTATGAGGAGCTAGAAGCCCTGGTGAGGGCTCGGACAGCCATCAGAGTCACAGATGGCCCAGGAGAGCCTGTGGCACTCCCCAGGCTGGGGGATAGTGACGCAGAGATGGATGAGCAGGAGGAAGGGGGCTGGGAGCCCGAGGAAACAGCAGAAGACTGTAATGGTGCTGACCTGGTCACTGATGAGTCCGCCCAGGGGCCCAGGATCGCAGGAGGCCCAGCTCTGCTCCAGAGCCGTATTGGTAAGAACTAGGGGTTTCATCAGGTCCAGATTCCAACCCTCTTGTCAGCCAGACTGCTACTTCCTGACGTCAGGACTGCAAGTCTGGTTTGATGCCACTAGAGTAAGGAGCTGCGTTCCTTAGGTCATCCTCAAACTCCTCTCTTCTCCCATGACCAAGTCTCTTAGTTACAGAAGCAAACACTTTTCAAACCTTGAGGGACCTCAAAGAGCCGATCCAGTATTTCCCTGGTGTGTCGCTGGTGGTATGGGGATAATCACAGGTGTTACATGAGTGAACTTTTCATTCTCATATCTGCGTATTGTTCTTAATGTGAATCAGCACATCAACCTGTGATTTCACGGATAGTAAGTCCTGGGAAAGAAAGACAGTGAGTGAAATATTAAACAGCAGAAATCAGGTCAGCACAGACTTGAACAAGTAATATGTGGGCAACATCCAGTCGTTCATTGTAAAGGTCGAAACACTGACATCCAGGAGAGGAGATGTCTTATGTAAAGATACACAGAGGTAGGAGCAGAGCCAGGGTCAGAGCCTGTGACCGTTGCCTGCCAGTTTCATGTGGTTTTCCCTCCACCATGCAGGTGGCCCAGGCTGCATCATTTACCCGCAGAGGGACGGAGACTAGACCACCTCCTTTTCATTCCTCCATGAAAGAGGACAGGACATCCTCAGTTTTACTCTCGCAAGAGTATCTGAAATCCATTTATGCCTCTAATCTTTAGGGATTCTCAGCTTCCATGTTTTGTTAAAAGGAAAATTCATGAAGTAAATAGAGGCTAGGTATTGAATGGATACAGGGAGAATCTCACCGATCCCAATTACAGGCCTTTCCCTTAACCAATCAGCTAAAACCATGGGGTGAGGTCACCCGATACAATTCACATAAGACATCCCCTTTAGCCAAGACTCCATGTTAATAGAGTCTCTCAGAAGGGGGTGAGGTGGGAAACTGGCTGACTTTCCTAGCATATCCCTGAGAAGCAAGGGGATATTCCCCAGGCCCCTGGGTAGTTTCTGAGATGTCTGTGTTCTAGGTATTCAGAAGGGCATGTGGCCCCAGTCCGTGATGACATAGGCAAATCTCATTAAGTCTCATACCTCTGAACTTTTCACCCCTGATAGCAGGTGTGCACTGGGGCTACGAAGAGACCAAGGCCTTCCTGGCGATTCTCAGCGAGTCCCCATTCTCTGAAAAGCTTCGCACCTGTCACCAGAACAGCCAGGTGTACCGGGCCATTGCGGAGCGGCTGTGTGCCATGGGCTTCCTGCGGACCCTGGAGCAGTGTCGCTACAGATTCAAAAACCTCCTTCGAAGCTACCGGAAAGCCAAGAGCAGCTGCCCACCGGGGACGTGCCCCTTCTATGAGGAGCTGGACTCGCTGATGAGGGCTCGGACCGTGGTCAGGGCCATAGGGACTGTCAGGGAGGCCGCGAGTCTCCTGAGGTGTGGGCAGAGCAGTGCTGAGGCTGATGACCAGGAGGCCTGGGCTGAGATGGCAGATGAAGATGCCGTCAAACCTCCAACCCCACGTCCTGAAACCCCAGACACAGGTAAGCCTGGAGTAGTTGGATGTCCACTGAATCTGCAGGCAGGTAGAAAGAGTGAGGAGCCAGGCTCATTATCTCTGTCTTTTAACTAGAGAGAATGCGATTGGGTAGGAAAAAGGATTTGTACTTTGCCCAGATTATCCAATCTCCAGCTTCTTGTGATCCTACAAATCAGTTAGTCAGTTGAGCTTTCACTGGGATACATCTAGGCACTTATAGAGTTACTCAATCTTGTGTGACACACATACTGAATACGCTAGAAGAAGGAGGTGTTCATTATTGAATATTGAGATGGGGAGACTGGCTGGCTGCTTGGACTGGGGCCCATGGCTTACTTGGTGGGGTCACCATGTCCCAGACTCTGTTCCTCAGCTTCACAGGTGAGAAATGTATGTATGCACTAAAACTTGGTTGATTTCATGTTAGTCACATTTACAAGATGTGAGATATAAGATACAAGATACAAATTCATGTTAACCAAATTCATAAGACACAATACACGGAGATATATATGTAGAATCACTAACTGATGAATGAAGAAAAGCTGCATTTCTGTCCATTCTTTCAGGTTTTGAGATGAGGCCTGAGGATGACGACCAGATTTCAGAGCAGGACATTTTTGAGGGTTTGCCTGGAGCCTTGTCCACGTGTACTGCAGAGGCTGTCTGCCGGCCTCTTGACTGGGGGGCAGACAGTGAAAATGAAAGTGAAGGCAAACAGCAGTGGGGAAACCCCCCATGGGAGCAGTGGGAGGAAGGTTCTTCTGAAGAAGACTTAGAAAAGCTCATTGACCATCAAGGCCTGTACCTTGCGGAGAAACCCTACAAGTGTGATACATGTGTGAAGAGCTTCAGTCGGAGCTCCCACTTCCTCGCTCACCAGCGGATCCACACAGGCGAAAGACCCTACAGATGCCTAGAATGTGGCAAAAACTTCAGCGACCGCTCCAACCTCAATACTCATCAGAGAATCCACACTGGAGAGAAGCCCTACAAATGCCTCGAATGTGGGAAAGGCTTTAGTGACCACTCCAATCTCGTCACCCACCAGAGAATCCACACAGGGGAAAAGCCCTATAAATGTGGGGAATGTTGGAAAAGCTTCAACCAGAGCTCAAACCTTCTGAAGCATCAGAGAATCCACTTGGGAGGAAATCCTGACCAGTGTAGTGAGCCCGGAGAAGACTTTGGCCAAAGCCCATCTTTTAGTGCTCACTGGAAGAATTCTACAAAGGAGACATCTCCTGAACAACCTCAGAGTATCAGTAAGAACTTGAATTCTCCTGGACCACACAGCACCAACTCAGGGGAGAAACTCTACGAGTGTTCTGAATGTGGAAGAAGCTTCTCTAAAAGCTCTGCCCTCATCAGTCACCAAAGAATCCATACAGGGGAGAAACCATATGAATGTGCCGAATGTGGGAAAAGCTTCAGTAAGAGCTCCACCCTGGCCAACCACCAGCGAACCCACACTGGGGAGAAGCCGTACAAGTGCGTGGACTGTGGGAAGTGCTTCAGCGAGCGCTCCAAGCTCATCACGCACCAGAGAGTGCACACAGGAGAGAAGCCCTACAAATGCCTCGAGTGTGGAAAATTCTTCCGTGACCGTTCTAACCTCATTACTCACCAGAGGATTCACACGGGAGAGAAGCCGTACAAGTGCAGAGAGTGTGGGAAATGCTTTAACCAGAGCTCCAGTCTGATTATTCACCAGAGAATCCACACTGGGGAGAAACCCTACAAGTGCACAGAGTGCGGCAAAGACTTCAACAACAGCTCCCACTTTAGTGCCCACCGGCGAACCCACACGGGAGGGAAAGCATTGTAGGGGATACCTCCCCCCGTGACAAGGGAGAGAGAAATGTATATATCTTATGAGATGTATGCCAGAAAGAAACTTTCCAACTTTTAAGCTTGGTGTATACCCAAGGAAGTTACCTTGGTATAATCCGGGTAATTTAGAAGTGAATTATAAATACTAAGGATCCAGATTCGAGGGCACTTTTCTTACGTGTAATTTGTTTTTCTCCTGTACAAAACCCATACACACTTCTCAGGCTGTCCTTGTATTTGCTGCCATGGAAGAGCTTTGTCAGTATTTGAGCCAAACCGATAATTTAGGGTTAAACTTGTGGCCCCGGGCAGTGATTCCAGCTCCCGCCGTGTCTTCACACCGCCCACGTGTACACACCCCCCACTGGCAGAGGTTCTCGTGTATCCTTAGCTGGGCACATCCTCAAGAGAGAACATTGAGACTGCGAGAGAGGGGCTGGCCTAGAGCAGACCACTGTGAGCTCAGCAAAGAGTGGGAACAATAGTGACAGCCTTACAAAGCCATTAATCCCAGCAGCAATAGCCAGTGTTTATTGAGCAGTTGCTCGTCGGCAGGCTCTGTGCTGAGCACTCATTTCATCCTCACAGCAGCCCCGGGAGATGACGCTAACTTTCTCCCCTCTTCCCAGAGGAGAAAACTAAGGCTTGGGAAAGTTAAGGGACTTGTATTGGTTACACATCTGAAAATGGGGGAGGCAGGATTCAACCAGATCTGTCTCCAGAGTCTGAGGTGCTCTGAACGCTGTACGGAATTCCCTTTCTCGTTAGGCAGGTAACTCAGGTGCCAGAATCTCCAAGCACTTTGTAGACCATATTTCCTGTTATAATTACATTATGAATTCTCCTTTTAATAAATACGGAAAGCAAGAATCCCTAAAGATTAAAGACTTGGGATTTTCAGAATTGACGCACAGCTTGGAGCAAGGCTGAGCTATTATCAAAGTACTTGGTGTGAGTTTCCATCTTTTCAATAATACGGGTGAGAGATACGGGTGGGCTGAGATTGGGAAAGATATGTGGCCAAAGTGATTTTTATTCCAATAAGATGCTGCTCTGGCCAAGGAAACGGGGTTTAAGGGTTTCCCTTTTCTCAGGGTCAGTCCTGCTCTTTGGCTGGTTGTAGGTTACACCTTACAGAAACCCGAGATTTCTCACCAGAGCTCACTCGTCTCTACATTTTTGCCTCTCTCACCCTTTTTCTTTGGGTACGGCAGCAGCTTTGTTCCCGGTCCCCGTCCAAGGCTGAGGTAGGAGAGGGGTGGAACGAGTTGGTGTGGATGGTCCTCCACTGGGGGGCTTTGAGACTGTTCTGCATTCCAGGCTCATGGTCCTGTCCCAGGCCTGCCCTGTGCTTTCTACATGTTGGCCATTGAGACCACCCACCTCCCACACAGACAGGCTGAAGCAGAGAGGGTCACACAGGATGGTTTTCTAATTTGCAGCACTTTGGCCTCTGGAATTTCTCCTTAGAAGTGTTTAAAAATGTTGACCAAGGACTTTGGTTTCCATAGGGTTTTAAAGGAATATCCCTCTCCTGATGTCCCCTTATGACACTGGGATGACTTTCCTACCCTGCTTATTTCATGGACCGGGGAAGTACCTATCAGATAGTGGACGTGCTGCAACTTAGAAGAGTGGAACTTTCTGTTCACACATGAGGAAGTCAGTAGAGAGATTCGCTACTCCCACACAGTGAGATCACTCAGCCCCTCTGCTTCAGAACCTCCCTTCCCAGGAACCAGATCCCCTGGGATCACTGTCAGCTCCTCCCCAGTTTACCTCTCCTGGCTCACATTATCTCTGGGGGGCGGGGGGAGCGTGGGACAAGCCCTGGCTTGTAATCAGCAGATGTCAGTAACTGCAATACGATGATGAGTAGAGTAATGTGAGCCGAGAGGAAGGGTCCCGAAGGATAGGAAGGGTGTTCCAGAGAAAGGCACCGTGGTTGAAATACCGTGGGTTTGGGGTGGGGTGTAAAGTGGGAGGTAAGGAATGGGGAGAGCTGATACTGGAGGGGTGCTGGGCAGCGTCCTCGAGGGCCTCACATGTGAGCGGGGCTCGGACGTCAGGCCCAAGGCAACTTGTTCAGATTTGCACTGTCAAAATCTAACAGCAGAATGGAACTTGGACGTGCTACAGTGAGGATGGCCTGTTGCGACACTATTGTTCCAGTTAAAATGTGAGGGTCTAACCCAGAGCAGTGGTACACTGAAGGGGAGGGGATGGATTGGAGAGGTCCCGGAGGTGGACTTGAGGACAGCGGAGGAAGCCAGAAGATTGGGTAGAGTGTGTCCTCGTTCAGAATTGGGGGCACAGGAGGAGATGCAGATAGGGCAGGAGGGCAGGAGACGATTAGTTTGAGATATCTGGGACTTGAGGTGCCTGATGGAAATCTGGGTGACAATTGTATTTGGCTATCTGGGCCTGAAGCTAGGGGGGCGGTTAGGATTAGAGAGTTAATCTGGGTATGCACAGTAGTTAAACTCGTGAGAAAGGGAGTATTTCGAAGTCAAAGAAATATTGGGCCTAGGACAGAACTGCTTGAGAAGCACTAAGATGGAAAGGAAGGTGACCCTCAAAGGCGGTCTAGATCACTCCTCACTCCCACCCCTAATCCCCACCGCTTTTTGGACCCTGCCTTCCTTGCTGCTGACAACTGTATTTTCAACGTAGCTCTGAGTTTTCTGGAACCTTCTCTGTGGAAGCCAAGCTGAGCTATGTGTGGAAGTGAGATGGGGTCCCCCTCTTCCCTGCTCCTGGCAGTGTGCTAGTGTCCCATGTTCTCAGTGAACGGTTTCGATGTTTATTATTATCACTCTTGTCTCACAACTCTTAACTATAGGTCCAGTCATGACAGCGTGGGCCAGGAGCGAAAACTGGGCTCGGGTGGTCCCTCCCTCTCTGTCTACGCAGCTTTTCCTTTGGAAGATGTACCCTTTCCAGGGACTTCAGTGTTCGGGGCCCGACCCGTTACCTTGCCGGGCACCCAGGCATCCTCCGGCAGGTCTGTGCTGCTCAAATAAACTGACATCTGGTTTTACACATCCTGAGCTTTGTTAGTGTGAGTCTGCTGGAGGAAAGTAGAGTCATTCTGCAGAATGGGGGGACGGGTTCTCAGCCTGCCTGGCCACAGGTCAGACCCTGGTTATGAAAAATAAGAGCAGCGAGTGCTGCTCCGGGAGGGTGTTACATGTGAGCTGCAGGATCGTCTCCCCAGACCCCTTCCTTGGTTTCTGTACCATTCTCCCTGAGAAGAGCATCGGCTCTTCTGAAGTGACCAAAAGGTACCGAAGGGACCTCAGGCCTCCCATTCCCCAGCACCTCAGCAGGCTGCAGACACAAGGTAGGGGCGGGGAAAGGCGGGGCCAGGGCTGTTATAGATACCCAGTTTCTGCTTGGGCCTGGGCCTCAGCAGCTGAACCCTGGTCATGGCCGCTTCGGCCTTATTGTGCCCCGTAGCCTCCTCCCTGAGCTGTGTAAAGCAGCCGGGGTCCCCCATGTTAGAAATGCAGAGTGAGGACCTCTGGGCAGCCCTTCTCCCTGCCTCTTCCCGTTCTGGGGCCCCAGGCGGGGATAGCTCTCTGCCTTTGGACTGCAGAAAAGAGTTTATTCACTTTGTGAAGGGGGCAAGGGTGCGGTTTCGAGGTAATGAGGGCGGTGATGTCTGGAGTGGACGTGGGCGTTGCAGGTGGACCCGCGTCACCCGGGCTGCCCTGGCTCTTTGTGTTCCAGCGTCTGTCCTAGGCTTGCTTCTCCGTTCACTCCGTTCCAATTACTTTTTGTTTTCTTTTTTTTAACCACCGTGCATCATGTAGATGCTGATGACACCCAGACCTGTCTCCCACCCTGGCCTCTCCTCTCAGGAGCCCAGCTGCCTGCGGCCAGCCCTGCTTGGGCGATGCTGATTGAGCACGTGTGTTCATGCACACGCTCAGTGGCTCCCAAGCAAGCCTCCTCCACCTCCCAGCGAGCCTTACTCACGCTGGTCCCCGACTCAGTCCTGCCAACACACGTTTTCCCTTCTAAGGGCCTTTCTGGGTGGGCTGGGCTTACCCAGCTGCCTGAGAGCTTTCTCTGAATGGACTCAATACCTAAAGTCAAAATGAGTCATGCAGAACATCCCCTCGTCTCAATTTTTATCCGTCCTCCCTTTGGATGTCCCTCAGCCGCCTCCTGTTAGCAGCGAACACCAATCTCAGGCCCCTGCCCCAATCTGCTGCATACAGTGGGAGCTTAGAGAAGGCTTTGCAGGACAGGCGGGATTCAAACTGGGCCTCGAAGCCTGGATTGGTAGACATTGTAGTCTTTCCCCAACACAGGACCTGGCTGTCTGTCTCTTCACATGCCCAACATCAGCGCTGGCATGTCTGTGGCATCATTTTTGCCCTCGGATTTTCAGCAAACCTGCAGTTACCTGCAAATGCGTGTTTCAGGGGGTAAAGGCACTTTGCGCCTTACGTTGTTACTTGCCCCAGCCCATGCTGCAGCTGAGTGGGCGACTTCCGCTGCTCGTTTCCCTCTGCGGCATCTCACTTGGTCCCCGTCGGGAACCTCGCGGGAACCTTCACCCCAGTAACGCCAAGGTATACTGCTCGGAGGAAGAGACAGAGCTCAGGAGGGCGCGGTTCTTCTCAGTGTATGGTAAGTGCTCCCACTTCTCAAAGCTGAGAGCTTCTTTGTTCAACAGCCACTCAGTTAAGTCAAGAGCATTAAAAGAGTAAAAAGCAGAATCCAGTTAGGTAATTTGGCCTAAACACACTGTAGTAGACTAGGGATTCACACAGATATTGATTTTCTAATCAGGGCACTGTTAGCGATTCTCCTTGTATATGAAGATTCTGATCCTGCCTGCCATCCTATGACACTTATTTCTGAAGTCACATTTTTCACATTTCATTGTAGGAAAATACCTCATAATTGTGCCACCTAGAGGGTGAGAGCCTCAGGAAGGGAGATTAGGAAACCGAGACTCTCATTGCAGATGCATCTGAGCCCAAGCAGGAGAGGAGCCACAGCCGGGGTGGACACAGCTAAAACCTTGAGAGTCACTGGCGGTCAGGGAGCCCTAACTTGGTGGCGGGCAACAATTGTGACGCAGAGGGGAAGGGGGTCTTCTCCCTCCTTCCACAGAACACAGCTTGGCTTCAGTGCTTTGGGGGATTCATGGACCAGAGTAGCTTCTGCTATTTACAGGTAGTGGAGACCAGCAAGGGCGGGGGTAGTGAGAAGCTTCTTTGAAAACCCTCCACTGCACACTTGAGCCAGGGGCAGGGCAGGAGAGGACGCCTCTATGGGCAGCACCAAGGGGAAGGGCTTGTTCATGACCACGTAGGAGGACCCCTACCCAAGCCTGCCCCTGAAGTTTCCCAGAAATAAATGGAGGAGGTAAGACTGGTGGGGCTGGGGGCCCGGCGTCAGCAGTGAGGGGGGTCGCTCACGCAGAAACGGGACACAGGAAACACGGTGTTCTCTCCAGGGACCTTTCTTGACCAACTAATTTCTTATGGAAACCAGACATTTGTGATTGATTTTAGTTCCCTCTTGGCGACTTTAAAATGGATTCAATTTTGGCCACCAGGAGGCTCAGGGATTTAATGTCCAATTCAAAAAACAGAACGATCCCTTTGCTTTGCAATTTGTGCACCAATCCCTGGCTTCACTTTATTTGGCTTTGTTTTCACTTCCCTGTCCTTCATTATTTTCTTTTTCCTGTGCTACTGTGTCTATCTCTTGAAACCGGTCAAACCCTTTTTTGGGATGGAAGGTCTGATAAGTTAATAAATTAAATTTAACTACTGCTGAAAAAAAAAAAGGAATGTGTTTTGGATTCTTCTGGTATCTTCCTGGTCACACCAAAAGCATGCAGGAAAAGAGGAGGGAAGTCAGGGAGACACAGTGAGGCCACCAGGAAGATGGGGGCCCGAGATCTCAAGCCCCTCGTGCTGGGCGGACACCTTCCTTTCACTGCCTTCTGGTTCTTCATGCACGCGGACAACCCTGGGAGTCACTGCCTCTAGCCCGTACAGATGGCTCCTTGGTCTGCTGGCCTTCTCGTACATCTCCTTTGATGTCCCTCCATGCTTGGAAACCTGAAGTGTCTGGGGCCCAAATAACACAAGGATGATTATGGATGAGAAGAAAGGGAAGAGTTCTGAGGCTTGAATCTTGCCTGGCTCTTCTGATTGCTTCGCGGTGGTTCAGGAGCTGAGCTGACACGCTGGGTGTGAGAAGGAGGGGAGAGCCAGAGGGTCTTAACGGGGATTCTTTCTTCTCTTTCATTCATTTTCCTTCTTCTGGTAACATTCAGAAGACTTTGCAGCTCAAGGTTGAAGTTTCTTAACTTTGCCTTATAGGCCCTGTTATCCTCAAATTCTAACCATGAATTGGTAGAGAAACAACAGTATTTCAGAGTTTGACATGGCTTTGCTCCAAATCCACTGGAAACCCATTTTTTCCAGTGTAGGTGAGAGTGGTGGTCGGCACGCACTGATATTCTGCATGTTGTGGGACGAAGATGAGCTGAGAGGGGAAATGGGTTGTGGTCTCTCTGAGTAGCAAGCTCTGGGTCTTGTTCACATGTTTTCATATAACTTCTTTCTAGAACTTTCTCCATTACTGACCAGACCCACAGAGCTGACCTTCCTGGAAGTCAGGATGGAGGCCACAAACTCTTCCTTGTCCATACTCTTGCTGTTAGCCATGGTTTGGCCACAAGTTCGGCGGGGCGTAGAGGTCAGTTATAAATGTTGGGGTCCACTAAGGCTGGCCAGCAAATCCAGGCAGGAAGAAGAACTCTGTTATCTGAAAGGGTCCAATGTAGGAGCCAGAGAGCTGACCAAGGCCAGTACCACTGAGAATGTAATTTTAGGGAAAAAGTCCTACCTGAGGGACATGCCTTGTGGGCTGGGCATTTTGGCCCTTGTCAAGAAGCTGCTGGGTGCTCACATTGCCAGAAGTTCTGGGCTGACCCAGGACTCTGACTGGCAGGGGCGCCTGGTCCTCAGGCAGTGGGAGTCATCAGGTGAGATTGGGACATCGTTGGGGTTGAGGTCTGGAGAGGGGAGTGAGGGGCCTGACAGGGCTCAGGCAGCTTGAGGAAGGACTGAGAGAAGAGAGGGGAGCAAGGAAGGCGGGTAGATGAGTTGCAGAGGAACAGAAAAGGGAAGAGAAGGAACAAAGGGACAGGCAGGGGAGGCGGCAACCGAGATTGGAAGACAGGAGAGGTAAGAGGTAGAAATTAGGGTCAGCTGCCCTGGGTGTCTAGTGAGTGAGGCGGGCAGACAGCCGGCAGTGGGAGAGAGCGCAGCCTTGGAGCAGGCGGAGCGGGGGAAGCAGGAGGCAGCTTGTTCACGGCTCCCAGGGAGAAACGGAGGGCCGCTTGGTTCAACGTGTTTTGCCCTTCCTCTGCTCCATTCTCCTGTGACCTGGACTCTGGAGAAACCAAGAGCAACAATTCTGGGTCTGGGCTGTCCAAGATGGTAGCCACCGGCCATGTGCGTGTATTGGCCAGTCCGAGTTGAGATGTCATCAGTGTAACATACACACCAGATTTGGAAGACTTACATGAAAAAAAAAAAAGCAAAAAAACTCAATATTTTTATATTGGTTACATCTTGATAATATTTTGGCTATGTTCAGTTAAGTAAAATATGTTATTAAAATTAAATCACCTGTTTCTTTTTTACTTTTATAATGTGGCTACTAGAAAACTCTAAATTACACATGCTGCTCACATGTGTGGCTGGCATTATATTTCTATTATTAGCACTCTTCTAGGGCATTTGAACTAGAAAAGACCCCTGAAAACCTCATTTTATAGATGAGGCAATTAAATCTTAGGGGCTCATTCATGGTCATTGGGCAAATGTGGCAGCACTTGGACCAGGGTCTGGGTCTGTTGACCCACCGTGCAGGGCTTTCTCCATAGCTTAGGCTGGCCAGACAGAGACACAGGAGAGGTATACCTGCTGCCCCCATACCTACCTCTTTCACAGGCCCAGGGCCATAAACTGGCCCATTATTACTCTGGTAGGGAAGGCCACTGGTGATGGGCCCTGTGTACCGGATGAAAGCAGTCGCAAACCCCACCTCCTCAGGGGCTATAATTGATCCAAGCGCTGAGTCTGGGTGCTGGGTGCTGGGAAGGAGGGAAGTCAAAGTCCCAGTCCTAGTCTATACGTCACAGCACAGTTTCAAAACAGTTTCAGAGTTTATCTCATTGAAACCTACTTATGTGACGTTTTCAAGTGAAGATGTTATTATGCCCATTTTGGCAAGCTCTCATTTCATTTCTTCCTGTTGTAAGTCCATTTGTACTCTGAGTTTTCGAACTTCCGATTGGTGTTGTACTTAAATATTTGCAAGTGCTTGTTTAACTATATTTAATTACTGTTGGAATGCTTTTAAAAAAGTATTCCTCTCCTTTATTTATTTTTGGGGGAGTATTTTAATTTGTTATATTATTTCACTACTCATTTTCTGTTTTATTCTTTTAGAAAATTTGAAGATACGATAGTTCTATTTTTAGTTCTTTAAGAGATCTCCACATTGTTTTCCATAGAGGTTGTACTGATTTACATTCCCACCAGCAGGGAGTAAGTGGTCCATTTTTGATCCTGCAATCCCACTACTGGGTATCTACCCAAAGGAAAAGAAATCATTAAATCAAAAAGATACCTGCACTCGTATGTTTATCGCAGCACTATTCGCAATAGCAAGGATATGGACTCACCCTAAGCGTCCACCAACAGATGATTGAATAAGGAAAATGCAGTGTATATTTACCATGGGACACTACTCAGCCATAAAAAACAATGAAAGCATGTCTTTTGCAGCAACATGGGTGGAAGCGGAGGCCGTTAAATCTTAAGTGAAACAACTCAGAAGCAAGAAGTCAAATACCACATGTTTTCACTTGTAAGTAGGAGCTAAATAATGTATACACATGGACATAGAGAGTGAAATAACAGACACTGGAGACTGGGAAGGGTGACAGGGTGGGAGGACGGGGGGTAAGGAATGCAAAGTTACTTAATGAGTGCCACGTACACTATTTGGGTGACGGTTACGCTGAAGGTCCAAACTTCACCACTATGCACTATATCCATGTAACAAAACTGCACTTGTAGCCTCTAAATCCATAAAAATTAAAATGAGAAACTTTGAAGATACGTCCATAGACTTTTTCATAGTAAAATAAATGTGTAGAATCTTCCTAGACCAGCAATAGCAGGTGACTCTATGGAGTGAGGGATGATGGAGGGGTGTTGTTTCTCATTTGATTCCTAGTTCACAGGAATTCTTTTCTCTCCGTATAGGTGGATCTTATGGGGATGGTGTAGCTGGTCTCACGGGCTGTAGTTGGGGCTTACCCACTCTGTCTATGCCCTTTGGCTTATGTACCCTTGTCCTGGTCTGATGTTTGGAAGTCTTTCCCTGCCCTATTGGGTGTCCAGTAATTGTCTGCCATTTTCTTGTAAAGTGTCTGTGTGCTGGGGCGAACGTCTATTCTGAACTTGGAATTAATATTTGATCCCTGCTGTCCTGACTCCCAATCCAACAGGAGCTTATGTTTCACAGCAGTCCCATTCCTGACCCCGAATCCCGGCCAAGCTACTCGAGGTCCCCGTGGGCAGGCTGCACCCACCCAGCTGGTTCCCTGTGGCCAGGAGATACATATTAGACATTAAGCTCCAGACGAAGTACCTTTATTAAAACTGGGAAAGTTGGTCTAAGTCAGGTTATTGAGGTGATGGGGCAGTTGGAGCCGAGGTGCGGTGCAAAGGGGAAGGGCAGTGGCAGTGAGAAAACTGAAGTAGTCTGGACAAGTTTTCCACACACGATGCAGACTCCTACTGCAGGTGTTTAGGGAAGGACAGATCCCAGTTCTTGCCAGTCTTTCCGGCTCCTCTGGTGACTGTCTTGCCTGGATGGTCCTCCTTGGCTGGGCCTTTCCCTACAGTAGAGTTTCTGCTGCCTAAGCCCACCTGCCCGCAGGCTGCAATCTAGATCCTGACCCACTTGGGCCAGGCCAAACCCCATCCCTAAAAAGGAGCAACTTCTTTGTCCCCAGGTTCTTGTCCTGAGCTGACCTGGGCTCCACTATAAATTTTTAAAACAATTTTTGTTGTAGTAAAATTCACACAACATAAAATTTACCATCTTACTTATTTTCAAGTGTACAGTTCAGTGGCATGAAGTATATTCACATTGCTGTGCAATCAGTCCCCAGAACATTTTTGTCTTATCAAACTGGAGCTCTGCATCCATTAAACAGTGACTCTCCGTTGTCACCTCCCCCCAGCCTCTGGCAACCACTGCTCTGCTTTCTGTCTCTGTGACTTTGACTACTCTAGATACCTCGTGTAAGTGGAATCACACAGTATGTGTCTTTCGTGACTGGCTTATTTCACTTAGTATAATGTCCTCAAGGTTCATCCATGTTGTAGCATGTGTCAGGGTTTCCTTCCTTTTTAAGGTTGAACAATATTCCCTCATACATATGTGCTACCTTTTGTTTGGCCGTTCATCTGTTGCTGGGCATTGCGCTGCTTCCAACTTTCGGCTATTGTGAATAATGCCGCTACGAACATATATACAGCTGGCCCGGGCTCCACCATAAAGATGAGTACACATATCTTCTTGTGGCCCAACTTTCAATTCTTTTGGGTATATACACAGAAGCAGAATTGCTAGAATTGGAGGATAATCTGGTAATTCTATTTTTAATTTTTTGAGGAACCACCATACTGTTTTCCATAGTGACCGCACCATTTTATATTTCCACCAATGGGGCACAAAGGTTCCCATTCCTCCACATCCTCACCAACACCAGTTCTTTTCTTCCTTCCTTTCTTTTTTTTTTTGATAGTAGCCATCCTAATGGGTGTGAGGTGGTATCTCATTGTGGTTTTGAGTTGCATTTCCCTAATGATTAGTGTTGAGCATCTTTTCATGTGCTGGTTGGTCATTTGTGTATTTCCTTTGGAGAAATGACCAAGTCTTTACATACTCTGGACATTAACTCCTTATCAGATATATGACTTGCAAATATCTTGTCCCATTCCACAGACTGTCTTTTCACTCTGTTGACTGTATCCTTTGATCACAGAAGTTGTTCGTTTTAATGTAGTCCGATTTATTTATTTTTTCTTTGGTCACCCACACTTTTGGTGTCATTTCCAAGGGATCATTGCCAAACCCAATGTCATGAAGCTTTCTCCCTATGTTTTCTTATAAGAGTTTTAGGTCTTACGTTTAGGTCTTTGATCCATTTTGAATGAGCTTTTGCATGTGGTGTATCCACTATCGTTTTTGCTGGGAACTCCCAACCTGTAGCAGTGGCGACACAATGCAGTTAGGAAAGGAACTTCCACATTTCCACTCTTGGATTTTAGCCCCAAATATGTCTTTCCTCCCCTTCCCCAACAAACACTTGCCCCTAGTCATGAAAGAGGCCGTAAAAATATAAGAAAACCAATGCAAAAATTTATATTTTATTTGAATTCAAAAAATTTAAAATTGCTTTCAAATTCAGGAAAGTACCATAATGCAGGACCCCGGGGGTGGGGGGAGCCTCATATACAGAGACAGATAAATTAAATGTATATACTGCAGACAAGCCAAGAAGGTGTGTAGATTACATATTTACAGCACTTGATGTTTTCTGAAAACCATATTTATACATTTTATTACATTTACAAAAAAGGCTTCCACTACCATTTACCTACAATAATGAAAAAAAATTTACACCTTTTTTCTTTTTTGGTACTGTACAAACTTTGTATAATAAAAATATATCTCTGTACAAAAGATTTTTTTTTTTAAATTTTTGTGTTTGTTTTACTTTTTTTTTTCCTCTTGGGATGGTGGTGGGTGTATGTGTGGATGGTGGCGGAAAGAGCCTAATCTGCCCTGTTCCCTTCCAAGCCTCTGGAGGTGAGAGAAAACGCCAGGTGGAGAGGGTGACGCACAGCAGGGTGCCGGGTGCCCCACCAGCAGTTGCTCCTTGGGCTTCTCCTGGGACTGCACAAGGAGACACCGGGGAGGGGGTGGAGGCGGGGCTGGGGCAGGAGTCCACCTGGTGGTGTAAGAGGAGGGTTAAGAAGGAGAAGACTGCGGTCAAAGAGCTTCCTGCCTTTGCTCCCAGGGGAAGAAAGAGACGAGCCTGTGTGTTTGTCTGCATCCGTCCTCTCCCGCCAGGCCTGGGGTGCCAGGTCCCAGCGGGGTGTGCCAGGGGTGGGCTCCTGCCATTGCCAGCCTCCGTTGTATCTGCCAGAAATCGACACTTCTCTCTTTACTCTGGCCAACCTTAACATCAGTCAGAGCTTAATTGTTCCAACCCAGAATTTGCTTAAGAACCAAGTGTCCCTGCCCCTCCACTCCCACATTTCTGTTTGTTATTTCAATATATGACGCGAACATCTGAGGGCAGCATGTCACACAATGCACAGGCGCCTATGCCCATGGGGACCTTCCTGAGGACAGAGGAAGTGGCTCTAAATGCCATACTTTGATTCCTGAACTTGTTAGCTTCCCAACAATACCCACGTGGAATTTATGAATGACCCAGGCACGATGAAGCTGTCAAAATAAAGCAAAGCCACCTGCAAGGAGCTGCAGAGTGTGACTTGCAGTCACTCCATTCCTTGATTCAGCAGCTGCCTGGCCCTTTGTCCGCTATGGTCAGGCGCTGCTGGAGCCAAGGGGCCAGCGCCGACTCCAGGAGGCCTGGGGTGCTGGGTCCTTGCCCTGCTGCTGCCGGTGGACAGAGCAGAACCCAGACAAGACACACGGGTCCCCTGCCTGGCCTGCCAGACCTGGCCACAGGGCCACCTGCTTCTGCCTGTCCTGGGCACCCCTTTAAACTGGGCTTTCTGGCCGCTGGTGTATTGAACTTTGGGTCAGACCGACCTGGGTTTGCCTTCTGAGTCCACACTAACTCTGTGGTTCACATCTCCTCGCCTTGCTGGGCTTCTGTTTTCTTTTCTATAAAATGGGAATAATAGGTCCTGTTTTGGTGATGTACAGATTGGAAATAACGTAGGTGGATGTCAGGCACAGAGAAGCAGCCCAGTGCACGGTGGCTGTCACTTTCGGGTACTGGGCTGGCTTTCTCCCCTGTCCTTCCCAGCACCCCCTGCCAGCTCCATCTGGGCCACAGACTTGTTTTCTCTTGTCCTTGTCGCCGACAGCCAGACTTGACCTTGGCTCCTGGCCAGACTCCTGCCCTGTCCCCACCCCACCCCACTAACCCGCCCTTCCTTCCCAGAGCTGCCTTGGACCCAAATGACTATTTCAGCCACTGGGCTTAGAACTCAATAAAATTATGTTTGGAAAAAAAAAATGAAGAAATTGCTTTCCAAACTATTTCCGAAGACTTGTTTCCTGCCCTCGTGGTAATCCTTGCTGTCACCGTGAAGATGGGACCATCCATGAGCAGATGGCCAGTTCTTGCAGACTGACCACTGGGATGTGCCCTACGGGTCCAGTCGCTGTGTCCTCGCACGTGGGGTGGGCGGGCGGCGTGGTGGCTGCAAGCTCACTGCCTCCCTGTCTTCGTCTCTCCTCTGCGTTTGCGGGGAGCAGGGCACACGGCATCTCTCACACACGCTTCTCTGTCTGAAGCCTTCGTGGTCTCTTCCACGGGACGCGAATGAAGGAGAGGCGTGTGTGACTGTGTGTGCTCAGGCCCAGGCACACACATGCACACCCACAGGTCGCTCTGCTGTTCTAAATCCATGAACGTCCTTCCTCCATCTGCAGCGAGTCGGGGCATGGCGGGAGTCCTCTCCAGGGTGGCGGGCGCAGATGGTGGCAGGGCGAGGGCGCGAGTCCCAGCAGTAGCAGACGTGGGTGGAGAGACGGAGGGAGATGGGCACTTGGCGCTGTGCTCGGGGAGCCTGCGTCCTGCCCCGGGGGAGCTGGGGACACGGAGAGGAAGGGGGCGGGGAGGGTGGCGGGGAGGGGATCGGGGGAGGGAGGGGCAAAGCAAGGAAGGAGCGGAGGGGAAAGAAGGACAGAGAACTGGTCACCTCCATCTGCGTCTTTCATTTTCAATATTCCCAAACTGTGGCTGGGGTGGAGCGGGGGAGTACGCGCAGCAGAACGTGTTTTCTAACTGTTGTCTTTTTCCCTTGCGGGGCCGACGTACCCGTTTGGCACAGCAGAGCCGCTGCCTGGGGGCCACCATACTTTTAGGGGTCCAGGAAAATGTTTTATTTTCATTTCTTTCAAAATTAGAAGAAAAAAATGAGAATAATAATGGATATGTAATGATGGATATAGAGTGGATTATATTCATCTTTATAACAGCAGAGTTGCAAAGTATCATTTTTAACACTTTTTTTTTAATGGAAGAGGGGCCCACAAACATCAAAACACCGCCCTGTTCCTTACCCCTGTGCTCACCGACCCCACAGGCCTCACTGCTTCCTTACATAGGGTTTTTTTATTTTTATTTTTTTAGAGTCGGGGTCTCCTTCTGTTGCCCAGGCTGGAGTGCAGTGGCACAATTATAGCTCACTGCAGTCTCAAACTCCTGGGCTCAGGCGATCCTCCTGCTTTAGCCTCCTGAGTAGCTGGGACTATAGGCGCATGTCACCATGTCCGGCAAATGTTTTACTTTTTGTAGAGATGGGAATCTCACTATGTTTCCCAGGCTGGTCCCGAACTCTTGGCCTCAAGGATCTTCCCACCTGGCCTCCCAAAGTGCTAGAGTTACAAGTGTGAGGGTTTCATTTTAATTATAGCTGTTCTTGTTAGGCATCATTTGAACTTAACCATCTAATCATTCATTTTGAACATACGTGTGTCTGTTCAGTGTGGCTCTGTATGTGTCCCCTCCCTGAGCCAAGCAATGCTTTCTCTGTGTTCTGGCTGCTGGCCGAAGAGGTCAGGCGGCCTTGCTGCTGGCAAAGGGGCAACTTCAGGGCTGCCTAGACTTGGAGCCACCCCACCCCACCCCAGCTGACCCAGAGGGGACGGCACTATGCACACTGGCAGCTGGGACCCTGCAGAGTCCTGGTGTGGAGTGAGGTGGGTGTGTGCAGGTCATGGGGCCGTCTTGTTCTTCCTGAGACTGCTCAGGGATTCACGTGTGACTTGGCATTCAGGTTCATCACTGATCACCACCAAGGCCTGATTTACCTCCTCAGAGGGGATTTTCCTTTTTCTTTTTTGCTTCCGATTTATAAAGTTTTGAATAGGAAAAAGGGTAGGAAAAAGTAAAGATTGAGCATAAAGATGCAGCCCAGGAATAATTCTGGCATGTTACAACAATGCCACTGGAATCATTTAGCGGTTTAACTGTCTTGGAGAGATGTGAAAATATGGAGAAAAACTCTTTCAATAAATTATTTGGATTCAAGAGTTGTCTTCATGGATTCTAAAACTAATTTTTATCTCTTTGTGTATAAACTATCTTAACATTGACAATTTTGAGCTTTGACTTAAGGAACAGAAATGCTCAAGAGGAAAAAAGTGTGCACAAAGAGGGGAGGGAGCCTGGGGGGTGGCGCGGCAGAGTGTTTAATAAAAGCGGGGTGTTTGCTGCATCGCTGACTGGCGTGTGGGTGGGGACTCAGGCTGACGCTGCCAACATCCTCCTGTGATGGGGAGAGCCGGAGACTCTCAAATGACCCTTGTTACTCTTGTCATCCCCTGGGCGGGTATCGTCCCATCACCGTTCCCATCAGCCAGCCCTCACACTAGCCTGTTTCGCTGCTGAACTGCCATCTGTGTCTGTCTGGCCGGGAGCACCTGCCACCTGCGATGCATAAACAGGAGCATGACCAAGGGGAGCTGAGGCTACTTTGGGCTTGGCTGGTGACCTTTCCTGGCCCCTGTTGGATCCCCACCTCTCTGGCTCTGTGACTTCTCTGCCCGGAGCCCTCCAGCCCTGGAGAGGCTAAGGTGGGAGGAGGTACCTGAGAGGCCACCTGCCTATCCCTGAGAGTGGGATGTGCAGGAGAATACATGGTGGCATGGACATCCTGATGGGGCAATGCCTGAGGGTCCCCAGGTCCCAGAGGTGAGGGGTACCATCCGGGAGGACACGTGAGGAAGAGGTAATGCATTTGGATTTGTCCGTTCCTTCCTGGGGGGCCTGTCAGATGTGTGTGTATGTGTGTGTGTGTGTGTGTGAGAGAGACAGCACACACTTGCCTGTGTGTCTGCCCCTCTGTCCGTATTATGGGGTTCCTCCCCCCTGGCCCCACGGGAGGGACAGTGCCAGCCCACCCAGCGTGCTCTCTGTGATGGTTACTTTTATCTGACGACCTGCCTGGGCTACGATGCCCAGTTGTCTGGCCAACACCAGTCTAGATGTTGCTGTGAGGTACTTTTTAGGTGTGATTAGCACTGAACCAGTAGACTGTGAGTAGAGCAGATGCCCCCCCCCACAACGTGGGTGGCCCAGTTGGTCAGCTGAAGACCCGAAAAGACAGGAAGCCCTGGAGAGGAGGGGATTCTGCCTCCACCTGCCTTGGGATTCAGGATGACATCAAGTGTGCCACCATTTCCAGCCTGCTGGCCTGCCCCGTGGATGTCACCTTGCCAGCCAATTCCTTAAAATATTAATAGCTCTCTCTCTATATATAAATACATCCATTTATATCTCTATATGTATGACGTATACATAAATACATATATACATCTCTATCTATAGATGCATAGCTAGAGATGTATATACATCTATAGAGAGATGTACATATTGTGTGTGTAGTGTATATACACAATATACCTACATATACATATACGTACACAGACATATATATATATATATATATGCATCTTTGTGCAAGTCTCTATATCTCCAGAGCTTGGCCTTGACCCAGAGGAGATACATATATATATAGCTATATCTACATATGCAATATCTTCCATTGGTTATATTTCTCTGGAGAGTTCTGGCTAATACACTAATACACTCTACTTGGACATTTTGCTGAGCCCTAGGGTTAAGAGCACAGTCTCTGGAGCCCGCCAGCCTGGGGTTGGATTCTGAACACAGTCCTTATTAGCTGTGTGATCTTGGTCAAGTAAATTCATTTCTTGCACCTCCGTTTTCTCACGCAGCGCAGGGATCCAGCAGGTGAGACTGCGGAGGGCCAGGCTCGGCGCCTGGTGCAGCCGTGCTCAGTGCACGGCCCTCCTCCAGCTGGGCGTGTCTGTGCTGGTGTGTGCCACTCCACGGTGTGGGGCCCCTGTGCATGCATGGGTCCCTGCCTGCGTCCCATCTGCCTCCCACATCCCCGTCTCACCAGCTGCTGGAGGCGGGGCTCTCGGTGGCGGTGGAGGTGGCTGGGCCTGGTGGCTATACCGCAGTACACACTGTGCTGACTGTGAACTCCGCCTCGCTGGCCATGATGTCTGTGGGCTGGATGTTGCGGTCATACATTGGGTTCTCAAATGTGGCTCGAACATTGGTGTTCTCGTGGCCGGCATAGCCATTGAACGGAACTTTGGGTCTTCTCCTGGGAATAAGAGAGTGACACGGAGAGGCTCAGGGATCTAGAGAGGGAGAGG
>RJWJ010023238.1:0-25935 GCA_004363605.1 Indri indri
TTGACCCTGCCAGAGAAGCCCCTGGCTGGAGACCTTCCAGTAGACATGGAATTTGGAGAGGATCTACTGGAATCCCAGACTGCCCCAACTCGAGGATGGGCCCCCCCTGGCCCTTCTCCATCCTCGGGAGGCCTGGACCTGCTTGATACCCCTGCTGGCCTGGAAAAAGACCCTGGAGTCCTGGATGGAGCCACTGAGCTACTGGGGCTGGGGGGGCTGCTCTATAAAGCCCCCTCTCCCCCAGAGGTGGACCATGGTCCTGAAGGGACCCTTGCATGGGATGTGGGGGATCAGACCCTAGAGCCTGGACCAGGGGGCCAGACCCCTGAGGTGGTGCCACCTGACCCAGGGGCTGGGGCAAATCCCTCTTCACCTGAGGAGCTGCTAGAGCCTTTGGCTCCAGATTCTCCAATAACCCTGCAGTCCCCCCACATTGAAGAGGAGGAGACCACCTCCATAGCTACCACGAGAAGGGGCTCTCCTGGGCAGGAGGAGGAGCTTCCCCAAGGGCAGCCACAGAGCCCAAATGGCCCCCCTAGCCCTTCAGTGGGAGAGACTCTGGGGGATGGAATCAACAATTCTCAGACCAAATCTGGGGGCTCTAGCCCCCCTGCACATCCTTCCTTGCCAGGTAGGTTGTCTAATTATCTGGAAAATCAAAGCTGGGTAGAGGGTGAGGGTAAGGAGGGGTGGCTACGAGCTTTGGGAAGTAGGGGGGAGGAGGAGGAGGGTGGAGCGATAAGAGTAGGGTTGTGTGTGGGAAAGGAGTTGGGGTTTGGGAAGGAGGAGTGGGGGTGTGCGTCAATGGAGATTAATGAAAGTAGGAGTAGGGGGCAGCACAGGGGCTATGGGAGAGGAATGGGGTGAGGTTTCAGGGAGTGGGCGGGGAGGAATGAATTTGGTGGGAGAGCTTCCCTTTTTCTTACCCCAGTGGGCTTTTGATGCCAGGGTCCTTCCTTCAGGATTTGGGGGAGTACACTAGGTTTCTTGGTTCTAAGATCTTTCCAGCTTTTTGGTTCCAGATGGGAGTGGGGTTTCTGGGTTTGATGAATGGTAACTAGGTTCTGGAGCCCCCAACAGCATAATTTCAGGGGAATGGTGGAAATGCAGGGTCTAGGATTGATTCTCTGATGGGGGAGGACAGCCTCAACTTGAGGGGCTCTGGTTTCTCCCCTGTTCTGCCTAGTGGTGTGCCTCTCCCAGGCTGTGACCAGGGTCTTGGGACTTATATAACCACCTGAGTCCAGGGGAACCTACCCATACATTGATGCTTCCTTTTCCTCTTGCTACCTTTGGGTGGTTATATTTGTTTTTTGTTGGCAAAATATAAATTCTCCATGAAAGGTATGTTACCTGTTTCCTTACCTCCCAAGGATTAGGACAGAAAGCTGGTGGGAAAGGTAGAATTATTTTTTGTGTGGAGAATAGCTGCAGGCCCCCTCCCACTTAGTGCAGAGCCTTGGGTAACCCTGAGAGGGGCCCCAAGAAGCCACAGGGACTTGCATTTTCCCTTTCAGTTTTGAGTAAGTTCTTCCCCAGGAATGGAGGTGGGGGCTGGGCCAGGGAGGGGGTAGTGAGGGCAGGCTCAACATTTAGGCTGCCTTTTGCTTCCTTTGCAGGAGATGGCCTGACTGGGAAGGCCAGTGAGAAGCCGCCTGAGAGGGTGAGGGGGGGAGGGGATTGGGAGCAGTCTGGTTCCCCCTATAGCTCTGGGAAGGACAGACCCTTCATTTTCCCTCCCAGATGTTGTTCTGTGGAGAGTGTGTGTGAGGAGAATTAGGAGGAGGGAGGGAGCTCTTGTGTCTACTGCTTCTTAAGGAGAAAGTCCAGCCTCCTTTTCTCCCCTCCTCCTAAGGGTTGGGCCAAGGGTCTCCACTCTCCCTTCCCCCTCCTATCACCTATTCCCCCCACCCCCAAACCCCGTACTGGTGTTAGCCTGCTCCTGGTGTCAGCTTTCCTCCCTCCCCATCTTTCCAAGGTACAGAAGAGAAGCGAGCGCGTTAGGAGAGCAGAGCCTCCAAAACCCGAGGTTGTGGATTCCACTGAGAGCAGTAAGTAGGACTTGAGGAAGTGTGACTTGGGAATTCTGGGTGCAGAGAAGAGCGGAAAGTGGGATGTAGCAGGGCGTGGGTCTTCCAACTCCTATGGTCCCGCTCCATGCAGAGCGTGAAGTGCCTGTCTCCTCCCTTGTGGGTCAGCATGGGAACCAGGGACAGTGGGGGGAAGTTGAAAAGAAGAGCAGTGAGGATGGAGAGTTTCCTGTTTCAGCTGTGCCATCCCCGTCCCTGAATCTTCTCACTGGACCCCCTCCCATCCCCTCCCTGGGAGATTACAGAGTAACCAAGGAGACACCAGTGGCTTAAGATACCAGTGTAACGGGGCTGGGGGGGCGGTGGTTGTAAAGGCCAGAACGACAGGGATCCCAGGACAGGGACTCAACTCTTGGTCACGGGATGGCTGGAGACCTTTTCTCATGCCCTCTTGCCCCCTAACTTCCTCAGTTCCAGTGTCAGATGAGGATTCTGATGCCATGGTAGATGACCCCAATGATGAGGACTTTGTGCCATTCCGGCCCCGACGCTCTCCTCGCATGTCCCTACGCTCAAGCGTGGCACAAAGGGCTGGGCGCTCTGCGGTTGGCACCAAGATGACTTGCGCGCATTGCCGGACGCCGCTGCAGAAGGGGCAGACGGCCTATCAGCGCAAGGGGCTGCCTCAGCTCTTTTGCTCTTCATCCTGTCTCACCACTTTCTCCAAGAAGCCCTCGGGCAAAAAGACCTGCACTTTCTGCAAGAAGTGCGTGAGGGTCCTGGGGTGGGGGTCAGGGATCAGGGCGGGAGTGGGGGTAAGACAGTGACTGTATGGGTAAGAACTTAGCAGAATGGAGCTGGCAGAGAGCAATTTAGGGAGCGTTGGAGTAGTTGGCTCTGCGGTCACTGATCCCAGAGGAAGGGTGGAAGCTGATGAAATGAGAGGGTGGTCCTGAGTGAATATTCAAATCTGTTCCCACCTCTAGGGAGATCTGGAACACCAAGGACTCAGTTGTGGCGCAGACTGGTTCAGGTGGCTCTTTCCATGAGTTCTGCACGTCCGTCTGTCTCTCCTTGTATGAGGCCCAGCAGCAGCGCCCAATCCCCCAGTCTGGGGATCCCGCCGATGCCACTCGCTGCAGCATATGCCAGAAGACTGGAGAGGTGAGGACACTCGGTGGGGGCTGATTTGCAGAGCCTGGCCAGCCCTGACCTGCCCCTCCGATCCTGGGGCTGCAGGGGCCAGGCCCTGTGGAAAAGGGGAGTGGGAGGAAAGGCAGCCATCATGAGGGAGCATATTCAAGGATAGAGCTTCTCCAGGATGTATGCAGCTGGCTTCCCAGGACCTCACCATCAAGTCGGCAGCCTGATGTGCAGGTTGGGGGGTCCCTGGGCCCACTGTCTGCTGTGAAGGTCTAGGGTGAGGTAGGGGGCTGTCCTTGCATTCGGGTGGGCGGTGGTGGCCAGGCCCTAGCTCAGGGTATGTGTGTGTGTGGCAGGTCCTGCATGAGGTCAGCAATGGCAGCGTGGTGCACCGGCTCTGCAGCGATTCTTGCTTCTCCAAATTCCGGGCCAACAAGGGACTGAAAACCAACTGTTGTGACCAGTGCGGGGCTTACATCTACGCCAAGACCGGGAGCCCTGGCCCGGAGCTCCTCTTCCATGAGGGCCAACAAAAGCGGTTCTGCAACACAACCTGCTTGGGGGCGTACAAGAAGGTGGGGCCGAGGGAGTAGTGCGTTAGAGGGCTGTGGAGGGGGTGTGGTTCTTGGGCGATAAATAAAGGTGCCTGACAGGGTCGAGGGCTGGGAGAAATAAAACAAATAAAGGGGGTTTCAATTGTATCTGTTATGTTTTATTTTTGAAGCTGGCTGGTGGATACACAGGTGTTTGTTATCTCATCATCTATACTTTTTTGTATGCCTGAAATATTTCATGTTTAAAAAATTTAAAAAATAAAAGCGAAGGGACAAATCCAGCCTCAGCCTCTCCTTCCCCATCCTCACAGAAAAACACACGTGTGTACCCATGTGTCTGGTGCAAGACCCTGTGTAAGAACTTTGAGATGCTATCACATGTGGATCGTAATGGCAAGACCAGCTTGTTCTGTTCCCTGTGCTGCACCACCTCTTACAAAGTGAAGCAGGCAGGGCTCACTGGTAGGTGCAAAGCCCTCTTCTCTGAGACCCTTGCTGGCCTTCCTTCTGCCTCCCGTACTCCCCTCTTCTAAAGTAATCCCTGCTGCCCAGCCTCAGCCCCAACCACATCTTCCCGTGGATTTTCCGTTCCGTCTCTGCACTGCCTTACACCTTCTGTGTGCCCTCTCTCCCTCTCCCCTCGCCCCCTCCCTCCCTCTCTCTTTGTCTCTCCTTTCTTTCTCTTTCCCCCTCTCTTTCTCTTTCTTTCTATGCCCCAGGCCCTCCCCGACCCTGCAGCTTCTGCCGCCGCAGCCTCTCTGACCCCTGTTACTACAACAAGGTTGACCGCACAGTGTACCAGTTCTGCAGCCCCAGCTGCTGGACCAAGTTCCAGGTACTCCAGACCCTGGACCAGGGATAAAAGGGTGTGGCGACACAGAGAGGGTAGGAGAATTGGGGTAGGTAGGCCTGGG
Organism: Indri indri; assembly: GCA_004363605.1. NCBI lineage: Eukaryota > Metazoa > Chordata > Mammalia > Primates > Indriidae > Indri > Indri indri. The sequence continues at coordinate 4,642 of RJWJ010023238.1, forward strand.
CAGAGCAAAGAGCAAGCCTGACTCCCCTTCCCTGCCACCACTGCACACATCTTGCCCCTCCCTTACTTGTCTTCCTTCCCTCCAGCGCACAAGCCCTGAGGGGGGCATTCACCTGAGCTGTCACTACTGCCACAGCCTCTTCAGTGGCAAGCCTGAGGTCTTGGACTGGCAGGTAAGACCCCTATCCCCACCCACATCTGGCTATGTGACTAGACATCTGTCTGAAGGGGTCCTTCCACTTGGCTCCCGCCAGGTCCAGGTGTCACAGCTCTGTCCTCCCCACCCTGTGCCCCCCACCTCAGGACCAGGTGTTCCAGTTCTGCTGCCGTGATTGCTGTGAGGACTTCAAGCGGCTTCGGGGTGTGGTGTCCCAGTGTGAACATTGTCGGCAGGAGAAACTCCTGCATGAGAAACTCCGATTCAGTGGGGTAGAGAAAAGCTTCTGCAGCGAAGGTAAGGAAATGGGGAAGGGGCAGAAGGCCTGCACCTCACAGCCAGGAAGGATGGCCGAGAAGGGAGGGAGGCTTGCAAAGTGGTCCATGGGGCAGGGCTTTCTGCTCAGGATGTTCCACCCCCGTCTATCCTAAGGTTTTGGGCACAGAGAGCTGTTTAGAGAGAGGTTTCAAGTGTAGCACCTTGAAAAGGTTGGATCTCATGTCCTTGGGTGTCTCTGTGTCTCTGGACTCTTTTTCCTTCTTCCCGTCTTTCTAGGCTGTGTGCTGCTGTACAAACAGGACTTCACTAAGAAGCTGGGCTTGTGCTGTATCACTTGTACTTACTGCTCCCAGACCTGCCAGCGTGGAGTCACTGAGCAACTGGATGGCAGCACCTGGGACTTTTGCAGCGAAGACTGTAAGAGCAAGTACCTGCTGTGGTACTGCAAGGTAAGGAGGGTCGGCACATTAGCAAGGAGGGAAAGAGGGCTGCAGGGAGCAGGGCTGTTGTAGTGAGATCAGGATGTGGGCGGATCTCCAGGGAGGGGAGCCAGTCTTCAATCAACAAACCGGCCCAATCTTCAACAGGAGGAGCGTGGCTTATCCCAGGGGAAAGGGCCGAGCACATTTTAGGGAGGCAGATCTGACCATTCTGTTTGACACCTTCAGGCTGCCCGGTGCCACGCCTGTAAACGTCAGGGGAAGCTGCTGGAGACCATTCACTGGCGTGGGCAGATCCGTCATTTCTGCAACCAACAGTGTCTGCTGCGCTTCTACAGCCAGCAGAACCAACCCAACTTGGACACCCAGAGTGGGCCTGAGAGCCTCCTGAACAGTGAGTTCTGGGGCAGGAGGCACACTCTTTTGGAGCTGGCCTAGGCCCTGCTCTTTTCTTCTTCTTCCATGCATTCACCTCATCCCCGGCCAGAGCTCCTGGTAACTGTGCTGTCTTTTAGCTTCTGAACCCTGCAAGTACCAGGGGGGACTCTTGTTGAAAGCATCTTAGAATTAGATTCTACTGATTTTCAATAAAGGATCTATTTTTAGGTAGTAGGTACCTATCAAGATAGGATGGGGGTTGTGGTTAGTTTTCTGAGACAAGGACATGTCAGCATAAGCTCTACCGTTAGTGAGACTGAAGACTGTTGTTGTTTCTAGAATGTTACTGCGGCCCCTCCGCAACTCCAGGGATACCAAACTCCTGGGGGTCATCTAAATGGAAGGTCTCAAATTGTAGGGTTTTGGGGAAGATGTAATGTTGCATTCTTCTTGGCAGTCAGGAACAAGGAATCTTCTTGGCCACCGTTGCTGGGGCCTAGAGAAGACTAGACTTGGGATGGTGAGGAGGGGAAATCCCAGACTTCCCATGTATGTTTGGTGTACCTCTTCATGAAGCTCTCCTGGAACAGGGGTGAGGAAAATGGAGAGCTAGTTCCTCAGATGAGAGCATTCATTTGTTTTGATCTACAGGTCAGTCTCCTGAGTCAAAGCCCCAGACACCCTCTCAAACCAAAGTGGAGAACAGCAACATAGTGAGGACCCCAGAGGAAAATGAGAATTTGGGCAAGGTCAGGGCAAAAGTCAAGGGGGAGGATAATCTTGGAGGAAGGTACTATGGTTCAGGGCACTAAGGTTTCTTTGTCTCTGTAGATCCCTGTGAAGACCCAATCAGCTCCAACTGCTCCCACCCCTCCTCCACCCCCGCCACCCCCAGCAACACCCCGCAAAAACAAAGCTGCCATGTGTAAGCCGCTGATGCAGAATCGAGGAGTCTCCTGCAAGGTGGAGATGAAGTCCAAAGGGAGTCAGACAGGTGAGCTAGGGTACCTAGACACCGCCGGCTGTGTTCCACAGTCCTAGGCCTCCAGCCCTATGTCCAGGAGCTGGGCAAGCGGATTTCTTAGGTGGCTGAAGCATCATGCATATGGTTGTCCTAAAGTCATAGAGTTGTCTTTCAACCTTTGGTTTAAGGGCAATTTTGTGACACTGAGCACATGTAAGAGCTTTTGGGGGTGACAAGCAAGCATCAGGTCCTGGGTCAGATGCGACTGGTTTAGCAGGGGCTCTGAGAAGACCCCTTTCTTGTGAGCAGAAGAGTGGAAGCCACAGGTGATTGTGCTGCCCATCCCAGTGCCCATCTTTGTGCCAGTGCCTATGCATCTGTACTGCCAGAAAGTCCCGGTGCCTTTCTCAATGCCTATCCCGGTAAGTTTCCCTGCCCTGCTCGGCTAGGTCCTCCTTCACCCTTTTAGGTGTGAAACCCACCCCTTCCCCTTGATCTCATCAGCTGTCCATCTCATCTGCTGGTATGATTCTTGGCATTTGTGCATCCAGGTGCCTGTGCCCATGTTCTTGCCCACTACCTTGGAGAGCACAGACAAGATTGTGGAGACCATTGAGGAGCTGAAGGTGAAGATCCCTTCCAACCCCTTGGAGGCTGACATCCTGGCTATGGCAGAAATGATTGCAGAGGCTGAGGAGTTAGACAAGGCCTCATCTGACCTTTGTGGTATGCCATGGATGGTAGCGATGAGGGAGACAGGGTGCTACCAGTCTGTCTCTGCCTGAGGGGGTAGAGACTGGTGATCTTGGTGCCTAGTGGAGTGGGCGGATTGTTGGGATCAGCCCCCGAAAGCCTGTGAGGGTGCTCTGCAGGAGCTGCGGCCACTGAGGCAACTTCTCTGCCTCCCAGATCTTGTGAGCAACCAGAGTGCAGAGGGACTTCTGGAGGACTGCGACCTGTTTGGGCCAGCTCGAGATGATGTCCTGGCCATGGCTGTCAAGATGGCCAATGTCTTGGATGAGCCTGGGCAAGACTTGGAGGCAGACTTCCCCAAGAGTGAGTAGGATTTGAAGCGTGCCCACTGAGTACAGTAGCATTTGTGCCATCAGGAAAGGAGTGTTCCTTGTTTCCCAGAGCGTGACCCTAAACAGTACTCATGGTGACTTCAGGGTAGAAAGTTCTCACAGGGCGTAGTGCTAGAGATACCAGGGTAGGTGCACTGTTTTAGATTCCTGGGTCTTGTTTTGTTGTATGTTTTTGTGTGTAAAAAAATTTTTTTAATTGTGGTAAAAACCACATAACATAAAATTTTACCGTCTCCCCCCTCCTTTTTTTTTTGAGACAGTCTTGTTCTGTCGCCCCAGGTAGAGTGCAGTGGTGTCATCATAGCTCACCGCAACCTCAAATTCCTGGGCTCAAGTCATCTTCCTGCCTTAGCCTCCTGAGTAGCTGGCACTACAGGTGTGTGCCATGGTGCCAAGCTAATTTTTCTATTTTTTGTAGAGACAGGGTCTTGCTCTTGCTCAGGCTGGTCTCAAACTCCTGAGCTCAAGCGATCCTCCCACCGTTGCCTCCCAGAGTGCTAGGATTACAGGTGTGAGCCACTGCACCTGGCCATCTTCACCATTTTTTTTTTTTTAGTTGCCGTCAATAAGAAATTTACTTGTTTTAAAAAAATCCAAATGTTGGCATTGTCCAGAAAAATTTAACAGGTTTATTTATTTTTGAGACAGAGTCTGGCTCTGTTGCCTGGGCTAGAGTGCCGTGGCGTCAGCCTAGCTCACAGCAACCTCAAACTCCTGGGCTCAAGCGATCCTCCTGCCTCAGCCTCCCGAGTAGCTGGGACTACAGACATGCGCCACCATGCCCGGCTAATTTTTTCTCTCTGTCTATATTTTTAGTCGTCTAGATCATTTCTTTCTATTTTTTAGTAGAGACGGGGGTCTTGCTCTTGCTCAGGCTGGTCTCGAACTCCTGACCTTGAGCGATCCTCCCACCTCGGCCTCCCAGAGTGCTAGGATTACAGGCATGAGCCACCACGCCAAGCCCAGGTTTATTTATGATTGTTATAAAGTTGAACTGCTGAAACTTGTTCACTGAAACATTTGACTTGCATTAATGCTTCACATCCCCGCATTTATATTAAAAATTCACACACAAATGAAAATGGAAAAACTGCCAATACCTGATTTCTGCCCCCTATTTTTCCACTCGAAATCATATACTTAGGTACCTTTTGACCCCATGGAAAAAAAAATATCTAACGTTCAGAACTACCAATAACAGGAAGAAGAGAATTTTTTTTTTTTTTTGAGAATGAAATGTTTTCCCATCATAGTGGATTCTTAAGCACGTTCTCCGTGTATGCGGCGTGCTAGCTGGATGTCTTTTGGCATAATTGTTACACGTTTGGCGTGGATAGCACACAGATTGGTGTCTTCAAAAACGCCAACCAGGGCCGGGCGCGGTGGCTCACGCCTGTAATCCTAGCACTCTGGGAGGCCGAGGTGGGAGGATCGCTCAAGGTCAGGAGTTCGAGACCAGGCTGAGCAAGAGCGAGACCTCGTCTCTACCATAAAAAATAGAAAATTAATTGGACAGCTAAAATATATATATAGAAAAAATTAGCTGGGTATGGTGGCGCATGCCTGTAGTCCCAGCTACTCGGGAGGCTGAGACAGTAGGATTGCTTGAGCCCAGGAGTTTGAGGTTGCCGTGAGCTAGGCTGACGCCACGGCACTCGCTCCAGGCAAGAGAGTGAGACTCTGTCTCAAAAAAAAAGCAAAAAAACAAAAAACAACGCCAACCAGATAGGCCTCCCTTGCTTCCTGCGAAGCACCAATAGCTGCGCTCTGGAAGCGCAGGTCTGTTTTGAAGTCCTGAGCAATTTTTCGCACCAGACGCTGGAAGGGAAGTTTGCGAATCAGAAGTTCAGTGGACTTCCGATAGCGTCTAATTTCACGGAGTGCCACGGTACAGGCCTGCAGCAGTGAGGTCTCCTCGCCCTACCAGTACAGGGCGCACTCTTGTGAGCGGCTTTTGTAGCCAGTTGCCTCCTGGGTGCTTTACCACCGGTGGATTTCTGGGAAGTCTGCTTTGTACGAGCCACAGTATAAAGACCTCCTTACTTCCCCCCTTCTTCCGCTGGCATTTGAGAGCGACGGCGGCCCATCTTCACCATTTTTTTTTTTTTTGAGACGAGTCTCACTGTGTTGCCCTGACTAGAGTGAGTGCCGTGGCGTCAGCCCAGCTCACGGCAACCTCACACTCCTGGGCTCAAGAAATCCTGCCGCCTCAGCCTCCCGAGTAGCTGGGACTACAGGCATGCGCGACCATGCCCGGCTAATTTTTTTCTATATATTTTTAGGTGTCTGATTAATTTCTTTCTATTTTTAGTAGAGGCGGGGTCTCGCTCTTGCTCAGGCTGGCTTCGAACTCCTGAGCTCAAACAATCCGCCCACCTCGGCCTCCCAGAGTGCTAGGATTACAGGCGTGAACCACTGCGCCCGGCCCATCTTCACCATTTTTAAGTGTACAGTTCGGTAGTGTTGATTATATTCACGTTGTTTTGGATGTTTATGTTCTGTATTTTTGTGCCTCTGAGCATGTTCTTTGGCATAGCTTTGCTGTACCAAATGTCCTATTGAGTCCAATGAAGCTGTCTGAGAGGCTCATCTTGAGTCAAGTGGGCAAGTAGCAGAGGTAGGGTAGGAAGACTACAGGGTTGAGATCTTAAGAAATTGATTTCTTCTTTTTTTCCCTTCTATTAGATCCTTTGGATATTAACCCCAGCGTAGACTTCCTCTTTGATTGTGGCCTGGTTGGGCCTGAGGATGTGTCTACTGAACAAGACCTTCCCCGAACCATGAGGAAGGTAAGGACTGGGGCTACTATACCCACAAAAGAAGTATGGCGGCTCAAAGAGGAGTGGGCGCTCTCATAGCCAAGCCGGCAGCCATAGTTTGATCTTTCCTAACCGCCTTTCTCCAACACTAGGAGTGCTGAGATATAGCCACACTTTGCTGTCCTGCCACTTCACAAGATCATCGGAGCTGTTCCTGGGGCTCTGTGCTTTGGAAGTCTGCTGTGTCCTTACATCAGTCCCCCCGCCCAGTGGTAAACACTGTGCTGACTAGCTTCCATGGCACCCCTGTCCTTACCTCTGCCACCCCGCTCCTTTTTCTTCCCTCCAGGGTCAGAAGCGGCTGGTGCTTTCGGAAAGCTGTTCCCGGGACTCCATGAGCAGCCAGCCTAGTTGTACTGGACTCAATTATTCATATGGTGTCAATGCTTGGAAGTGCTGGGTACAGTCAAAATATGCCAATGGAGAAACCAGCAAGGGTGATGAGTTGCGCTTTGGCCGTAAGTACCCAGGGGAGGAAGGCGGACCAAAGAGGAGAGGAAGGGGAAGAAGGAGCTGGGACTGTAATTCAGCCGAAGATGTCTAGGAGTGATACGGGTGTGATCACTTAAGGCTGCCCTGTGAAGATGGGGAGGAGTCGTAGATGAAAGGGAGATGCTGTTTAGATTCAAGGCGGAGGGCTCTATTTGTAATCGCGGGCTGGGGGTGGGGGTTATTCGGAAGCGAGGCATGATTAAGGGATGAAGGGGTTAATGGTGGTGGAGCTAAGTGAAATTCTCCATGTGGAGTTTTGCTTAATCCCATCTACCTCCACTACATATCACTGCAGCCAAACCCATGCGTATCAAAGAGGATATTCTCGCCTGCTCAGCTGCAGAGCTCAACTACGGTCTGGCCCAGTTTGTGAGAGAAATCACTCGACCCAACGGCGAGCGATACGAACCTGACAGTATCTACTATCTGTGTCTTGGCATCCAGCAGGTACCCCTCGCACACCACCTCGCTTCCTGTCACTCAACACAGCAGGCAGGGTCCAACCAGAAGTGATTCTGTCCCATTCCCTGTTCCTTACTTTGTCCCCTACCCCAAGAAGGCAGCTTGCCTTTAATCTCCTAGTCCAAATAGGATGTGAGATGTGAATACTCTTCTAAAATCAAAGCTGCATTCCAGGACTGTTGGCCAAGGAGCAGTCTTCATTGCCATCTGAGTCCCCTTTGTAATCCTTAAACCCATTCTAGGAAGAGTGGGATGGGTGGAGCTGGGCTCCTTGAGTGGTGGGGTAATGTTTAGTTCCCACTGGGAGAGGTCAGCCATGCATTACCTGACGAGGGGGTCTGGGCTTCTGAAGAGCATCTCCTCCAAGCCGCCTCCTCTTCCAGCAAAGCATCGGTACCTCAGAGTGGTGGGTATACCTGGCGGAAAGCGCTCTCGGTCACCTAATCAAGCAACTATTTCCCATCGTCTCCTGATTATCAAGGGGCTTTTGGCATCACTGTCTTTCTTCTAGGACATACAGTCTGGCTTTATGTGTATCTGTTTTTCTTTCTACAGTACTTGCTGGAAAATAACCGAATGGTGAACATTTTCACGGACCTGTACTACCTGACTTTCGTTCAAGAACTCAACAAGTCTCTGAGTACCTGGCAGCCCACACTCCTCCCCAACAGTAAGGGACAGGGACTTTTTCCATTCTTCCAATATGCCATCCCAAGAGTATGTGCTGTTTGGTCTGCCACTCTTCACAAAGTGTCCAAGGGCAGGAGCATGTAGCAGGAAGACTCAGGGTTAAGGGCTAGAGGAGCAGGAGCGTCTGTCTTTAAACTCGATGAGGTGATCAAGACTTAGGTCTGAAGAGCTATCTCTGGGACAGAAAAAAAGATGGCGTGGATTTGGGTGGTAAGTGAAGAAAGAAAGCAAGAAATTGTGAGAGAAGCTCCAAATGTAGGTGGGAAGTATATTTTTATAAAAAAAACCCCAGTCCTACCATGGAGTGGAGTGTTGTGTCAAGGTTTATATACTGTGGTCACTCACTGGATGAGAAGTGTGTGAGAAATGCTCATGAACAGGACACTTGGGATGAGAAGTGGTTGGATTTGGGGTAGTAGATCCCTTTTGACCAGCCCCTCCCCTTCGACCATTGCAGATACAGTGTTCTCACGAGTGGAGGAGGAGCACCTCTGGGAGTGTAAGCAGCTCGGAGTCTACTCACCCTTCGTGCTCCTCAACACCCTCATGTTCTTCAACACCAAGTTTTTTGGGCTGCAGACAGCTGAGGAACACATGCAGCTCTCCTTCACCAACGTGGTGCGGCAGTCCCGCAAGTGTACCACGCCTCGGGGCACCACCAAGGTGGTGAGCATCCGCTACTACGCCCCAGTCCGCCAGAGAAAAGGGCGAGGTAGGAGGCTGCCCTGCCCCTTTGCTTTCGCCCTTTCTCTGCTTTCCCCTTCCAGTGCCGCCATGCCCCACCATGCCTGCTGGGCCAGCCCTCTCCTCTGCCACTAGCTTCCCTTTCCTTTTGTCCCTGTGTTTGCAGAAAAGGTGGAAACGGCTAGTCTTTCTATCTGATGGGCAGTGGCTATTGCATAAATAGGAGGTCACCTGGTGGCTGGTTTCCTGCCTTTGCTCATTTAAAGCAGTTTACTTGCTTGCCTACTTTTTCTGGGTGGTGGACAGGTAGGAAGCTGTTGGGTATGTGCGGCTGTTGGGGAGAATAGAGTGAATGATGGGCTTGCCATGATTCCTTGCTCTCGGGCAGAACAGGAACTGCAGCCAGGTTTCCATCCTTTCTGGGTCTGGAATGCTGTCCTGTCTGAGTGCAGTTCCTAAGGGTCCTCTACCTGGATTAACACGCAGAGGGTTGGGACCACTGCTGTTTCGTCTGTCCCGGAAGGCAAGCTCACCCTTGCAGTAGGGTCTGTTTTTATCAGTTTTTGGTATAACTTCTGAGATTACCTCTTCAAGAAATGAACTTGGGGTAGATTATAAAGAGACCTTGGCAGTGAGAAGCGGGGAGGGCTGTAGAGCAACGTCCCGACAGGATGTTCGGTTGGTGTGGAGAGACCGATTGGCACTTCTGCCTTTGTCTTTATGAGACTGTATTTTGTGTCCTCAGGCTTCCCCCTGTGCCCTGGACTGTGCTCTTGGAGGTGGCTCGTTGACCTATGCCCCTAATGAGTCTGAGTTCTATCCCTCCCCTACAGACGTTGGTCCTGGGAAACGGAAGAGAGAAGATGAAGCCCCCATCTTAGAGCAGCGTGAAAACCGCATGAATCCCCTCCGCTGCCCTGTCAAGTTCTACGAGTTCTATCTTTCAAAATGGTGAGTTGGAGGGTTGGCAGAAATGGCGTTACCATGGGGACCCAAGGGATTTACTTTGCCTTGGTACTGACGTTCTGTCCTACCGTCCCCATGCCCACCTCCAACCCCACTGTTGCAGTCCTGAAAGCCTCCGGACTCGCAACGATGTGTTCTACCTGCAACCCGAGCGGTCCTGCATTGCCGAGTCACCGCTCTGGTACTCTGTGATCCCCATGGACCGCAGCATGTTGGAGAGCATGCTCAATCGCATCCTGGCTGTGCGCGAGATTTATGAGGAGCTGGGTCGTCCTGGGGAGGAAGACCTGGACTGAGCCCGTGTGCCATCCATATCCATCTTTCACATCAGTGTCTGTCCTTGGCCATGTCCCACAGTGTGACTGGCCCAGGAACCACTGCTACTCATTCTGAAGGGCCCTGACTGCTCCTTCCACTCACCCATTCCCTGCCTTCTCTAGGAACCCCTGGCTTTTACTTTCTGCCATACCACTTGACAACCACGGGGCCCCAGTCTTCTGTTCGCAGGGGCTGGTCTCCCAGTGATGGGCAAGAACCAGCTGGCCCATTTTCCTTATGCTTCAAAGCAAACCCTTTCTCCTGGGTCCAGACTCTGGGTAGAGTGTTAATAGCTCTGGTGATCCTGTCGGCTTTGGACTTCCTGACCCATCCCATGTAGGTAAAGCCTCTTGTTCCTAGGTGTGACCTAGGGAAGAACCCAGCTGCCTTCTCTGCCCTGTGCTCACTCCCTTCTCCACTCTTGCCCAGTACCACTCAAAAGGGTCTTGTCTGAAAGGTATGGGAGAAACTATGAAAGTAACGAGGGGACCATTTACCTAAAACACAAACCTTAGACACTCTTCCCCTCCTGTGAGATAACTGGTTGCTGGCATCCTCTCACCACCGTGTTCCCCACCCCACCCTGGCAAGCACCAACCCTTGGTGCTGCAATTAAAAAAAACTTCCAAATGCTTTTGTTTCCTCAGAGGCAGAGAATGACTCTAAGTATGGGGAGCAGACTCCTGTTGTGCAGACTCCTGTCCCCTTGGTTTATGTGTTTGTCTCTCTCTGCCATCTTAGGTTGGCATGAGCCATGGTGTCAACATGCTTAGCCCCCTCTGTAACTGCCTCCCTTTAGTTCAATGGACAGAGCTCCCAAGGCAAAAACTACCTTCTGACTTGGGTTGGGGCTGGGTTCCCTGCTCTTGTTTTCCCCCATCATAAGAGCCCGGCCAAGTCTGTGGGGTCCTGGGTCATGCAGGATGGGCTCTGTGGTCAAAGGATAGGTGAGGAGCTGTGGGCAGCTCCCACTGCCTATATCTTCCCTCTTTCCCATCTTGCCTTTGAGGTCCCAGAAAACTATTAGTGTCTGGCAAAGGGGGTACCCAGTTCTTTACCTGTTGGCTTTGCTGTTCCCCAGCCTCCTTTTTGTGTTTTTATAACCGTCACCAGTTTAGCCACTGTTTAAATTGTATATATTGTTCCGAGGCGCCTGGCCTGTCCCTTCAGTGAACCATGCCCACCCTTGTGTTGTAGTGAGAAGCTGTTGTCATGACTAACCTTCTGTCTCTGGAATTGTTTGTTTCAAATAAAGAGTTAAAATTGTCTTTTGCTTTCTCTGGGAGAGGGGGAGTGATGTTTGGAGGGGTGAGGGATACAGAGGAACAACGCTGGATACCTTACCATCTCTAACAACGTAAAGAAGTCAGGTGTCCCACCTCAGTTTGACAATCATTCTCACCTCTCTGAATGAATCCACTAGGAATGTGGCCCTTTTTACAACAAGTTTCTGTACACTTACGGAGAAAAAACTATTCAGTACGGCTGGGCACAGTGGCTCACGCCTGTAATCCTAGCACTCTGGGAGGCCGAGGCGGGTGGATCTATATATATATATAGAAAAAATTAGCCGGGCATGGTGGTGTGTGCCTGTAGGCCCAGCTACTTGGGAGGCTGAGGCAGAAGGATCGCTTGAGCCCAGGAGTTTGAGGTTGCTGCGAGCTAGGCTGACGCCATGGCACTCAGTCTAGCCAGGGCAACAGAGAGACTGTCTCAAAAAATAAATAAAGAAAGAAAGAATTTGGGGTCTACTCTTGAGAAGTCTCTAGTCTGATAGGGAAGACCAGGGCTGGGACTAAGGTGAGGCGGTCGAAGCAGCTAGCATGCAGAATGTAAGAAGGCGCTTGCCCTTGGGGTCACACAAATACAGGGTTGGCATTTGTACAACACGGAGAGCAAGTACTCCTTACATTTTACGTTCTAGGTGCCTCGATTGCCTCACCCTAGTCCTGACCCTGGGAAAGACTCACATGCCAATAAAATAGCCAAGGTAGAAGGTAATTGTTTCTCATTCTCTCCCAGGAAATCAAGAAAGACCACAGGTGACGTGGCAGCTGCATTTTCATCAAGAGTGGGCAGCAGTTGGTCAGGCAGAGCAGGGGTGCAAGAATCAGTGTGAACCAAGGCACGTAGGCATAACAACACTGAACGTCTGCAGGAAAGGGTGGTTAAGCTACAAAAGAGGTGGAGAGGACATACATAGTGAAAAGGATGAGGGTGGTGGGAGGTGTTGCTGGGAAGATAGAGATCAAATTGTAAAAGGCACTGAATGCCATGCCATGCCACGCCCTGCTAGGGTGACCAACCATCTCGGTTTGGCCAGGACTCTCCCAGTTTTAGCAATGAAAGTTCAGCATCCTGAGAAACCCCTCAGTCCTGGCAAACTGGGATTGCCACACTTTATCGTAGAGAGAATTCCTGTCATACTTTATCCTAGAAGCAGTGGGAAACCATGAAGGACTTTCACAAAGAATTGGCAGGATGCACTTCATGTTTTACGGCCCCTCTAACATGTCTGGGGAGATGTCGGATTGGATGCCGAAGAAACCCAGGAGGCCGGTTACAGGCAAGAAGTGTGGTACAGAAATGGTTAGTGCTTGCTTTGCCTTTGGCATCTGGCAGAAGTAAATTCCAGTTCCCTGGCTCAGCCCTTTCTTTCCCGGCTCTGTGGCCTGGGCAAGTTACTTAACCTACATGTGCCTCGGTTTCATCATCTGTAAAATGGGAACAATATGGTGCTTCTCCACTGCGGTGAGGATCGAACAGTGCTTTAGTTAGCTCTTCCCCACATTATCAGTTGGATTGTGGGAGGCAGTGGCAACAATGGGGATGCTGAGGAGGAAAGGGCTTTGGGGAAGATTTGAGAAGTGGAATTACCACACCTCTTTGTAGGTTAATTGTATTTTAGTGCGAATGAGTTCTATTCCATGTTAATTCTCTCAGGTATCTGCATTTCAAGACATTTATTTCTAGTTGAGGAAAGAAAGGCTTTGTCCTTGGAAGGGAAGCTGGAGCAGAAACAGAAAGGGGCAAGAAGAGACTGCTGGAAAACAAAGTGTGTGTTTGGGACTCCTAAGGTTAAGGGGGACAAAGGGCCTTTGGAGGGGAGAGAATTCTGAATAACTTGTCTCTCCTTGTCTTCCCTGCTCTCCCCAAATTGCCTTGCTTCCCAGGGATAGACAATTTCTGGATCCTGCTCCAGGCAGAGACCCTGGGAGGGGCTCTCTCCCCCCAGACCACCCTTCCCTGCCTGTTTGAGCCGAGGGCAGCCCCTTCCTCAACTTTCATCATTTCTCTCCCTAAACCTTAGGGGTCCCGAATGCACATTTTGTTTTCCACAGGTTGGTATTTAGGGATATCTTATATACTACTGAGCTCCTCACCCTCTATCCTGAAACACTTCCTAAGGCAGCATGGAGTGGTTACCTTGGAAGAGAGGAAACAGCATAGGTTTTGGATTAGGATAGGCCTAGGTTTAAATTCTAGCTCTGCTGTGCAAACTTCAGGCATATTACTTAACCTCTCTGAGCCTCCATTTCCTCATCTACAAGTATGGGGATAATAATAGCTACCTACCTTGGCAGTACTGAGATTATGTACATCGGTGCTTAATTTAGCACGAAATCTGGTGCATACTGGGTGCTCCATAAACGGTCTCCTTTCCTTTCATACACCTAAGTAATTTCTAAGTCTGGTAATAAAGTTTCAGACTATATTTTGAAGGGACACTTCCTTTTCATTAAAGCTACATTAAAAATTAAGATACTTCCCTCGCAGTCATCCTGTTACATATATAAGGATGTGGTCATATGTGCCAATACATATGCATGAAAACATACAGACTGGCTTGCTTAAGCACACACACAGTTGACAACTAGTCAGTCAAGAAAGCATATTAATTAGGTGAGGCAAAGAGTTTAGCCCAGTGTTTGAGAGATTTGGTGAATAGCTGGAGGGAAGGCAAAGATGCTGAGACAAAACAACAGCACACACTTGTATGGAGCCTGCTATCGACCAGGCCTGTTCTTTTTTTTTTCTTTCTTTCTTTTTTTTAGATAGAGTCTCGATCCGCCGCCCTGGATAGAGTGCAGTGGTGTCATCATAGCTCACAGCAACCTCAAACTCCTGGGCTCAAGCGATCCTCCTGCTTTAGCCTCCGGAGCATCTGGGACTCTAGGCATGTACCACCATGCCCTGCTAATTTTTTCTGTTTTTACTAGAGATGAGGTCTTGCTCTTGCTCAGGCTGGTCTTGAACTCCTGACCTCAAGAGATCCTCCCACCTTAGCCTCCCAGAGTGCTAGGATTACAGGTGTGAGCCACCGCACCCAGCCCAGAATAAGCTTCTAAACATACAAGTTTGAAGGTGTCACTCCTGTCATGTCTATATATATGTTCTTTTGCCTGATTTATTTCCCCCTCCCTAGAATCCTGCCATCCTTTCTCCCCTTGACACCTTCAGCCTGGCCTAGTCCAGGAGTGGAAGGGAGCCCAGCTTGGTACGATTGTATAGCCCCTTTTCTATCACAGGTCAGGTCTAGCATTTCAGTATCGTGGAATCAGTAAATGGAGCAAACATTTTCCTCTAGCCCCCACTGTGTGCACCCAGGCTATCTGACTGAGCATCTGAACCAGTTTGTGGTTGCCATGCCAATTCTCTATGGATACTACGGCTTGCTTTGAAATCCCAACTCAGCTGCCTGGGGCCTTGACTACTCTTCCAGCTCAGCCAGCCCCTTCATGCAGGAGCTGACTCTGTCTCTTTGCCCCCAGCTTCTGGCATCCCTGCACACAGACACCTAAAAGACCATAGATGTCCCTAAAAGCACCAGTATCACAAGAGACAGTGCGTAAGAACCTCCTGTTATGAGGCCTTTTCTGCCCTCAGATCGGACCCCTTGACTATTAACCCTTAAATGGATTATACTCAAGTTTGCAACACCTCTTGGACTTTGGCGTTTGGACTGCTATCCACTCCCTGGGTAGCTAACCCTATTACTGCCAAGTTATTTCCACTGGCTTCAGCCCAGCTGAACCAGCCTCACTCGTTTCTGGCTCGTTTAAGAGTGCTAGCATGCCTCAAGGCTACGGTCTCAGTGCTTATGATACTACCTTACCTTCCTTTACAGCTCATAATCCGGTTTTGAGCACATCTTGTTTGAGTCTCACAAAAGCTCTGTGCAAGAGGTAGAGAGGTTATCACTAACCCTATCTTGGAGATGAGGAAACCAAGACCCAGAGAGGGCAAATATCGTGTGTCCAAGGGGCCAGAGGTAATCCATGGAAAACTAGGTCTCCTAATTCCGATGCCCTCTTCACTATCCCGGTTGCTCAGCAATTTGAATGTCTACTATGTGACAGATACTAAATCCCACTTGCCTCAGTGTCTCTCCCTTATACTCTTGTGACAGAGCCTCAGATTTAAAAAGTCAGCCCTGGGGTCACCCTGACTTGCCCCCCAGTTCCCTTGAGACATTGTGTCTACCAGCTCCCCTCAAGGTTTCTTGGGCCTGTCCCTACCTGGTTCACTGGACACAAGAGTCATGTGTCCCCTCCCTTGGGCTATAACACCCAGCCTGGTAGCTTTATTGTCCCACCACTGCCCACTGGAGAGGAAAGCCTTGATCTGGAGTTGGAGCCTCTTTCCAAGGGGGATTGGGAGAATATTTTGAAGAGAAACTAAATTTCTTAGGTGATGATGGGGTTAGCATTTTTCAGCGTGGGGAGAGCATGAAGTTCCTTCATGGACCAGGATGGAATTTTTAAAAGAAAATATTTCTTTTGATGGCCTTTTGGATGGGGAGGGGATGCTCTGTGTTTGTTGTATTGTTGTGGGTGAAGGGGGTGGGTTTCAATAAGTAAAGGAATCTCTCCCACAATGAGGGGGTGTGGACCTCTCCTCCGACAGAGTATGATGCCAGTTTCTAAGGGGAAAGGAAATTTCTTCAAGGGAAGGAATGCTTCTCTTTTAAGAGAGGGGAAACTCTCTCTCGGGGCTTGCTAAGTGCGGTGAAAAGGAATACTTACTCTCCCTTTCCTTTTCTAAAGAAGAAATCTCCTTGAATGAGGAAACCTTCCATGCCTTCTCTGTGAAGGGGAGAAACTGTTTCAGGGGAGACCAATTCTGGTAAGATTATGTCTGATTTTCTCCTCCTTCCTGATATACAGTGCTTCCCACATGGAGTCTGCATACTCTGAGAGGGAGTGGCAAATAATTTCTCCTGCTAGGAGGTGAGGAAGCTGACGAGGGACACTTGCCATGGGGGAAAACTTTTACTCTGAGGGGCCGTTTGTGCGGGCAGTGACTCTGAGAGGAGGAAACCCCTGTGAGGCTGGGGAAGTCTTTTAGGAATCCCAGGAGCACAGAGTGCTGAAGGGAGCTTTAGAGAGGTGGTAGGCCAGCCCTTGTTTGTTCACAGGGAAACTGAGGCTTGGGGAAGGAAAAGATTTGCTAAGAAGTGACAGAACTGGAATGTGAGCCCGGCCTTTTCAAGTCCCAGCCCAGGATTTTCCCACCACAGCTGACAGGGGAGGGCGATGCTGGTGAGGAAACTGCTGCTGTGACATGTTGGACCTGTGGCGGAGGCATCTGGCCGGGGGGGCGGACTTCATTCCCGAGAGAAGGAAACTGGGAAGGAGGATGGAATCTGGGGGTATGTCCAGAGGAAAGGGTGATGCCTTGGGGTCACTGTGGAACCCCGTGGGTGGATTGCGGGACGTCGGTTTGCAGGGGAGGGCTCTCGCCAAGGTACCCAGGGAACGCGCCACTCTCCAGGACGTGAGGACTTTCTCTATCATTTCCTGTCTCTCCACAGGGAGTTGTCATTTTAATCTCTTTAAAATCAGAGGAAGGGGGTATGTGAATTAGATCCAATAAAGCTGTTATTAGAAAATGAAGAAAAACAAACAAACGAACAAACAAACAAACCAAGAAGAACGACAAAAAACCAGGAAAGAGTGGTTTGGGGCCCGGCTTGGCCGGCCAGGAGTGCAGCGGTTCCTCATTTGCAGCTGCAGCTACTCGAGTCACTATTTGTCTCGCCCCATTCCTTTCTCAGTCAGCAAAAAGCCAAGGCCGGCTCATCCACCGGGAGGTCAGAGGTTGCAGGAGAAAGAACTTGACAAACACACAAGCCACCTCTTCATTTACTGTAAAATCCTGTTTAATGTGTAACATTTCAGGCAGAGAGGCCTTGGGGACTAGAGGCAGAGGCAGCCCTGACCACCCCCACTCCAACTTATCTGCCTGCTTCGCCCTCCCTAACTCCCTCACCCCACACACGTCCTCCTTTTCCTTGTGGCCGGCAAGGCCGTTCCTCCTTTTCTTGTGCTCGCCGCCCTCCCTTCTCCACCCACATGTCCACAGCACCCCCCACTGCACTTCCCACATCCCTCCCCACTGAAGTGACTCCAGAAATAGGGGATCCGACAGCACGGGCTTAAGATTAGTTTCACAATTGGAGATGCCGTCAGAGCATCCCACCTCTTGCCCCCAGTGGCCCCAGGGAGAGGGAGAGGGAAGAGGAAGGGGTGCAGGCAACAAGAGCTGCCCACACCCTCAATGACCTTGAGCACTGGCTTCGGTGGCCTCCAGCTCCCCACCCCTCCAGCTCCTCAGACAGAAGGCCCTGGGAGGAAGGGAAGTAGGGAGGGAAGGAAGGTTTCCATGGAGTAATCCCTAGCAGGCAGAGGCCTGTGCACCAGCAGGGCAGAAGGAGGGGCTCGCCGGGGCAGGGGCAGGGGCGGGATGGGACGTTGCCTGGTATGTGGCATCAGCAGGCCGAGCAGCGGTCGCTCTTCTCAGCCAGCCCGGCCCCAGTGCCGGGGCTGCGGCGCAGTATGTCTTTCAGGGAGCCGTCCTGCTCGCTCAGCAGCTTGTTGATCTCATTTTGCTTGTATTCAGGTGAGAGGCGGTGGCCGAAGCCTGAGCCCTTGCGGGAGGGCGGATTGGAGCGGCGCTGGGCCCGGCGGGCGCAGGCCCGGATGATGAGGTACACCACCTCGGCCACGTTGAGGATGATGCAGATGCCGGAGGCGGCCAGCATGAAGACAGTGAAGACGGTTTTCTCGGTCGGGCGGGACACGAAGCAGTCCACCGTGTTGGGGCAGGGGTAGGCCTCACACTTGACCAGCCGCACCATGGCGTAGCCAGGGTAGAGCAGATAAAAGACGTACATGAAGACGGCCTCGAACAGCAGCCGGAACACCACGCTGATGACATAGGTCCACCACAGTGTCCCTGAGATGTGGACCTTGTGCCTCTTCACCTCCTCCAGGTGTAGGGGGTCCCCGTGGCCCTCAAGCCGCAGCATTTTCTTCTCTATGTGCTGCTGGTGCGCCACATGCATGGCCACGAGGAGAGCTGGAGTGGAAACTAAGATGAGCTGCAGGGACCACAGACGCACGTGGGAAATGGGGAAAAAGTGGTCATAGCAGACGCTGTTGCAGCCGGGCTGGAGGGTGTTGCAGATGAAGGAAGATTTCTCGTCGCCCCACACACTCTCTGCAGCCACCACCAACACCATGATTCTGAAGATGAAGATGACTGAGAGCCATACTCGGCCAATGGCAGTAGAATGCCGGTTCACGCCACTGAGCAAGGTGTATAAACCTGTCCAGTTCATCCTGCCTCATTCACACCTGCAAAACATGAGCCGGGAAGCAAGCTATCAGAAAGCCGGGGCAGGAAGCCGGGCACCCTAACACTGCCTGCCTGCCCCGCCCCCCACCTCTTCCAAGAGCCAGTTGCAGGAAAGGAAGGACAGTCATAGCTTTCCTCGTCACCCCATCTCCCTTGCCAGCCTCTCCCCCTCCTCACGCACTTGACTTGACCTCCTTGAGCCCCATGCCCCTTCTGTGCTTTCATTCAACCTTCTTTCCTCTCCAGCCCCTTTCTTCGCCAAGCCCATCTTGTCCTGCTGTCAGCCATCCCCTCTGGCTCCCCACCCCTAGATGCTCAACACTGGACCTGGGACAAACCCAACAAAGCCCTGTTACCTTGGGAAGCGCCTATCCCTGAGGCCACCCAGACAGGTCCCCTATGGTCTCATGTCTGTGCAGAGGGAGTGGTCCCTGGGTCCGCGCCTGCGTCCCAATTCATCGCCGCCCGGTGCTGGGGAGTCATATGCTGCTTTATACCCAGTGTCTGCACAATGGGACCTTTGTGGGGCTCTGAACAACGCCCTTTAGAATTCAGATCAAACGCCCTGACTTCCGCCCACCCTACACACAGAGCACTTGTGTCCCAGCGCCGGACACCCAGCCGGCACCCACCTGTTCTGTGCCCGCCCGGTCCATCGCCGCACCCGCCACATAGCCCCGCCAGAAGAATGGCTACAGGGGGAGGGAGATGAAACACAGGCAGGTGCATGTAAGAGGGGACTCCAGGGGACCAGGAGGCTCCGGACTGAGGTCCTCCCCGATAGCCCCATCAGAAACTTAGGGTCAGCAGGATTTTTCCCAGGCTTAGATCCCCTCCAGGGTTTGGGTGTCCTAGAGGAGAGGAAAGGGAGCTCCTATTCATCAAGCCAGGAACTGTGCTAAGCATTTTCCCATACATTCTTTCTTTTGACCCATTTAGCAAGTCTGCTACCCCATTTTCCAGATGAGGAAGCTGAAGCTCAGATAAGTAACTCACTCCAGGTCACACAGCTACAAAGTGGCAGGGTACGATGGAATGCAAAAGTATCTGAAGCAGAAGTCTAGGCTCTTTCCACAACAGACTCCTTGTGCTTTTGCAGATAGTGTCAGCAAAAAGCAAAGTCTGGCCATTAAAAAAAAAAGCAAAGGCTGATGCTACTCATAAAAGCACACGAAGCATGGAAGCTGTTGACCTGTGAGCACATCCCAACTCCAGTGTCACGGAGCAAACCCTGACCGTCCCTCTCTGAGTTTCAGGAAAGGGAACTGTTTCAGGGGTGGTCAAGTGCGGACGTGGTGGGTGCAAGCCAGAAGGAGAAAGCAAAAAGTCACAAGCAGACAGAAGGTTAGAGATGGAATAGGTAAGAGTCACATAGCTTTGGGTCTCAATCCTGCTTTTTCACCTAATACTACCTTGGGCTACTTACTGAATTTCTCTGAGCCTGCTTGCTCATCTATAAACAAGGTGAATACCCAATTATTGTGGAATTGAATGAGGCAACCTGCAGAAGTTCTTAGCCCAGCTCCAGTTTCATAGTTGGTGATCAAGTGGATTAAGAACCTTCTTAGGAAGAGAGAACGTGTTGCTTTGGGGGACTGAGTGGTCTGCTAAAGCCAAGATCTTTTTTTTCCTCCCCAATGCTGTTGTTGACCTATAGTGTCTATCTGAGACGGAATAGACAGCTCCATTGCGGCCTTGCCCTCAACTTCAAGTGTGTATTGTAACTCCTGCTTTCAGAAGCTTGCCAGTTGCTCTAGGGAAAAAATTCTGCTCTATCCCTTAGGCAGGCAAAGAAGGCCTCTCCCCACCTTCCACTACTTCTGCCATTAAGTTGCAAGGAGATCATGCTAGAACTGGATGTGAGGAGAACATGCAGCCCTGGACCACAAGAAATGCAGTGGTCCCTGGGGTCATTTCCTGACCCCAGTGCATGCTCCAGCAGGGCCAGTTGCGGAAGGAGCCCCATATTCAGTTCCGAGTGGTCCCCTTTGTTGTAGAGGGAAGGGGTAGGGTTAACAGCAACTGGAAAAGTGGGGGAATGCAGCGAAAGAAACTGGGGGAAGAAGGGACAGCCCACAGGTTACTTCTCTAAACAAGGTTTCTTCGTTTAGCTAAAAAGAAAAAAAAAAAGCCTCGGTAAGTTCATGTTGTGTGTCTAAACCACCGTGGGGAAGCAGCACGGGTGTCCTTTCTCCCAAGTCTGGGATTCTTTTTTCTTTCTTTCTTTCTTTTTTTTCTTTTTTCTTTTTTTTTTTTTTTGAGACAGAGTCTTGCTCTGTTGCCCGGGCTAGGGTGCCGTGGCGTCAGCCTGGCTCACTGCAACCTCAAACTGCTGGGCTCAAGCGATCCTCCTGCCTCAGCCTCCCAAGTAGCTGGGACTACAGGCATGCGCCACCGTGCCCGGCTAATTTCTTTTCTATTTTTAGTAGAAGTGGGTTCTCACTCTTACTCAGGCTGGTCTCGAACTCCTGACCTCTAGGGATCCTCCCGCCTTGGCCTCCCAGAGGGCTAGGATCACAGGCGTGAGCCACCGCGCCCGGCCCCCCAAGCCTGGGATCCTAAAGGCAAAGCTGCTGCAATAGGCACCACAGACAGCCATAAAGAAATGCTTGGGCCGGGCGCGGTGGCTCACGCCTGTAATCCTAGCACTCTGGGAGGCCGAGGCGGGCGGATTGTTTGAGCTCAGGAGTTCGAAACCAGGCTGAGCAAGAGTGAGACCCCATCTCTACTAAAAATAGAAAGAAATTAGCTGGACAACTAAAAATATAGAGAAAAAATTAGCCGGGCATGGTGGCGCATGCCTGTAGTCCCAGCTACTTGGGAGGCTGAGGCAGGAAGATCGCTTGAGCCCAGCAGTTTGAGGTTGCTGTGAGCGAGGCTGACGCCACGGCACTCTAGCCCGGGAAACAGAGCGAGACTCT
>RJWJ010023239.1:0-26034 GCA_004363605.1 Indri indri
AAGAAATACTAAATAAACCAGGGATTAGAACTAACTGGTTTTACCATTCCTATATCATAAGAATTTTAATTAAATATTAATTATTAAGTTATTTTTATATTAAAATTTTGTTTATTTTCTAAGCCATGAAAGTCTTACCTCCTCCCTCCCAAAATAGAACATTTGCCCAGATTTATCAGAAAGTTCTAGTAAGAATAACTGTTCTTATTGTTGACAAACTTAGGAAAAAATCCATTCTAAGACTTAATATCGAAAATCAAGTGAGTTTTACTTACAAATAAGCATAGATATGAACATTAACAAATGATAGGTTTATTCTATAACTTGAGAAAAGTTTTTAATGACTCTAAGAATCAATACACAGGATAATTATAATAGTTTTTGTGCTTATTGCTCTAAAAATTGACTTTTAAATTTTTCTCATTTTAAGAGTTTCTTTACACATTGAATGCTGCTTCCCAAACATAAACATGACATTACAGCTTTCGAGAATGATCATTATAGCTCAGAATCAGTTCAGCCTTATGTTCTGATGCTATACCTAACTGAGCTAATTCTGTTAACTTTCATTTTCTTTTCCATTCAAAAAGAAATCACTAGGATATACACAAGGTTAAAGAGAGATGGTAAAGTCCAGTGTTGCTCTCTTGTTTCCTCACCTAGAAACAATGAGGGCCTTGCTTCCAACTTTATTTTCTGGCTCTTAGTTCTACTTCCAAACCACTAATATCTCTTACAACTACGACCACTGTCACAGAAAGAAATGAGAAACATTTCCCATAGGAGACATGGGTAACTCACATATTTGGGTATAGTGTGCATTGAGGGGATGACTTTTTTAATGAATCTATACGATGTGAATTAATCAGAATGTTTATTTATTTGTCTCTAGGATACCGACAGTGTGGTGCAGAAGAATTTAGTTGTGCTGATGGACGATGTGTTCTAAATACTCAATGGCAATGTGATGGAGACTTTGACTGCCCTGACCATTCTGATGAAGCACCTTTAAACCCAAAGTGCAAAACTGCAGGTACAGAAATATATATAACACTGTATTTATTCCAAAGTTCTTTTTTAATAGTGAAACTGTGACTGATTTTTTTGCTAGTATTCAGTGAAAGGAAATGCAAATAATTAAGAATATGATGTTTCTAGTGATACCATGCAAGATCCTAGTAATCAACTATGTTTTGGGGCTAGTTTTAGAAATTTAAGTCTGTGCCAAATATATGAAGACTTGAGGCAATGATCCTGCCAAATCCATCACCCTGTTCTCCCCACTGCCCAAAACTCATTTTTTCTTAATATATTATTTTATGTGAGGATAATTTCAGTGTATGAGCCTGTTTGAAAATTCAAACATAAAAGAAAAAGTTAAAATTTACTGAAAAATAGTCTGTATTATTCATACTTATGCAAAAAGAAATAAACTGCATATCATTTGAACATTTGTTGACAAACTTTATCACTTCACTATTTCAAACACTGAATATGTAGTTATGTATTTTAGAATAAGCTCAACTACTTTTTTCTCATGTAGTTTACATGTTAATAAGCTTTCTTTTAGCATGTATGATAATGAATAATGTTTGAGTCATCCAGTTTTGTGTAGCTATAAGACCTGAACTCCTTTCCATACCTATATTTGGAAAAACTATTATTCACATCTGTCCTTTTTATGCTCTGACTTCAAAATGCCAATGTTATGTTTCCAGGAAGAAACAATTTTAGAAATATATACCTATTCTAGATTCCTAACTTTTAGTGACATGTAATTTCTCACAGACCTATGGCTTGAGGGAAATGTCAAACTATCATTATGCTTTTGAACTCGTTCTCCACAATATGAAAGAGCCAGAAATGGTCCACTAATTTTACTATAGATGTTTATTTTGATTGTTAATTTTTATGGTAAAGGTAGATTTGCAATAAGTGTTGAACACAAAGGCAAAATTTGCCCTTGGTTTTCTGTATGTTATGTATAAAATATTACACTGAATATATAAAGCATTTTATATGTATGCATGTTTATTATAATTTTTTACAGACTTGTTATCATATTTGTGATTGTTTTCTACAATTTTAGTGTAAAACAATGGCATGCCCTTTATGTTCCATTTGTTTTATTTTCTTTTTCCAGAACAGTCATGCAACAGTTCATATTTTATGTGCAAAAATGGCAGGTGCATTTCCAGTGGAGGTCTTTGTGACAATAAGGATGACTGTGGTGATGGTTCGGATGAGAGAAACTGCCATATAAATGAATGTTTGAGTAAGAAAGTCAGTGGGTGTTCTCAAGATTGCCAGGACCTTCCAGTAAGTTACAAGGTAGGTACTCATCAAAAATAACAAATCATTTGATATATTACAATTTGAGATAATGAAAATTATTTAATCCAATATAGCAGTAAAACTTAAAAAGTTCATAATATTAAAACCATAGGGAGTGTCTATACAATAATAATGTGGTATAAAAGTTGGGAGAATATAGTTCAAAAGAAAAAAACAAATTAAAGCATTTTTCAATATATTCGGAGAACCCAGAAAAAAATAAGCAAGGGAAAACCAGTATTTAGGGATGATATTGCTATATTAATGGCTGTATAAATATACATACCACTCTTAAGTTTCCATTTCCTCCCTCATTTTCCCTCTTGTATAGCTTTGAAGTGGAATGGGCTAATCATTTATTTACTACAAACACTGGGGAATAAAATATTTTTCATATAAACAAGAAGGAAAAAAATCCCAGAAAACATGAATTATTAGGACTCAGTGTGGATACCCTAAAAATAAATCATGCCTAATATCTTACTTGCTTTTTATTGCTACCATTTCCCTCAAGAGTTTGGTTCACCACAAAACTGATTGACAGAAATAGCTTCTAAAAACATCTCTTATCAGTATGTTTGAATAGTAGATGCAAACTAATACAATATTAAAATGAAAAGTTGTACATTAGGTTAAAATCGATTATATAAGTATGGGAAAATCTCATTAAGAGCAATTCAGTTGAAAATTAACATTTTTAAACTGAGCCATATCTCTGTATGAATCAGCAATAGGGCATGGCTTCTATAAAACACAGTGGCAGTCTAACGCCAATTAGTACCTTTTTAGGGGTTAGAGTTTGTTCTACTGGGATCTGCACCAATCAGAACCCACCCGAGGGACTGTGCATACATAGGGACATGGTGCTTTGTCCAGACGACTCTTAACAAATTGGACTGTATCCAAATTTGTACATTCAGAAGTGTAAGGGATCTGGAGCACATGTATTCTGAAGTAGTTTTGCCTGGAGCAAAGATGACTTGTTAGTTGTGTTCGAATACTATAAATGAAATACTGGAATAGGGAGCATACAGAGTCTGTGTTGTTTTGAAGGCTCGAATTAGGAGTTGTGAGACAGATTATGTTCAATACAATTCAATACAATTT
This sequence comes from Indri indri, assembly GCA_004363605.1. NCBI lineage: Eukaryota > Metazoa > Chordata > Mammalia > Primates > Indriidae > Indri > Indri indri. The sequence continues at coordinate 3,442 of RJWJ010023239.1, forward strand.
CTGACATTAGAATTCTACACTGGGATGATCTGCCTCCCATATCACCACTAAAGTGTTTCAGCAGTAGCCAACTGACTTTCTTTAAAGGATGCTGGAGAAACTATATATCCCAAAGATGCTAAGTTATTCTAATTGCCAGTCTTAACATTCTATGACAAGCCAGTTCTATCTAATGGTAAATTCAGCTAAAGAATCAATTTACTATTTTTAATCTCTGAATTTCTGGTATTATGATTAACTTAGCTACATTGATCAGCATTTTACTTTATGTAGATATAACCTAAGAACCACAATAATCATTCTTTTCTGCAGAAATATCAAAATATCAAGAAAGCTAGATTTATAAGAAAAGTTTTTTAGGCCCAATATTATTGTATTAGGAAGAAGTGGTTAATTACAAACTTAAAATATATATGCACTCATTCACAATATATTATAGCAGAAGGAAACAAAACAAATGAGCCAGGTTATCTGTTAATGAAATGAGTATGAATCAAATAATTAACTTTGGCAATAAATATTTTAAATCCCTATGGAACAGAAAAAAATATTATTGGTGATATGGACAATCAGAAAAAATGTTTCCTGAATTCATGAAGAATGCATTATAGAGTTATTGAAGGTAGCTAGTTAAAATTTTAAGTCATAGATTTATAAATGATTCTTATTTCTGTTACAAATACAGTCATGCACCACTTAATGACATTTTGGTCAGCAATGGACCACATATCCAGTGATGGTCCCATAGGACTATAAAATCATATAGTCCTATGGTACGTTTCTAAGCTTAGATATGTTTAGACAAACAAACACCATTACATTACAATTGCCAAGTGTGTAGCCTAGGAGAAATAGGCCATCAGAACCTAGGTATGTAGTAGGCTATACCATCTAGGTTTGTGTGTAAGTACACTCTGTGATGGTCACATAATGACAAAACTGCCTTATGATGCATTTATCAGACAGTATTCCTGTTATAAAGTGAGACATAACTATACATGTATACATTATACACATACACAGCTGTGATAAATGTCAAAGTAGATCTCTTTGTGTTTATCCTTGTGTTTATCTGTGTGTATTTAATGTCTGTCATAATCTTGGTAGTAAAATACAAAAACTATAGAATATCAAATGGATACCTTGTAGTATGACATCAAAAATAAGCTTTAATATTATTTTAAAAGCCTGCATATAAGTAATACTTGGTGCACAGCAATACCATATTTGGGAAAACTACTTTTGGTAAAAGAATATATCATCCCGAAAAACATGTTAAATCGTATCATTTTAATTACTTTGAAAGATTCTTCACACAGAAATATTTGTTTTTCCTGATACCTTTAAAGTAATAGTATTTACTTTGTCTTTTCTGAAGGAGCTATGGAATGATGTGAGAATTCTTGCTAAAATAGACAAAAGTGTTTAATACTTCAAAAAATGTATGTATATGATACTTAACAGAATTGCTGTTAATCATGTCCTTAGATATATACACGTCAAAGTTAATGAATAAAATAACCTATCTATTGAGATAAACAAGACCAATCATAAATAAAAGATTTAAGCAAAGGTTCAAATCAAATATTTTACATATTGTGTTGATATATACATATATATGTATTTTACTCAAAATATATATGACAATCTATTGATGAAAAATTGAGTAAAAGCTTTATGTACCACAAAATGCTGATACTATTTTGAGAAAAAATGTCAGCTACTAGGTTTCTCTATTCTAAGAAATGGGGAAGACTCTTCAGTAACCCATTCATCCTTGCAATATCAGCAGAACATGACAAGAAATCATCCTCCAAATTCTCCAATAAAATGAAGATTGCTTACAAAAGCAAAATTCAGACCTTATGGACTGTGAATAATTTGCACGTTTGCTGTAAAACAAATATAATGTATCTAACTATTCAAAAGGGAGTAATAACATTTAACTAAAGCAAGAATCTTATTTTGATGGGTAGGATGATTTACCATGTAAAAATAAATGTCCTTCTGGGAAGGAAAAAAGTTTTGATGTATACGTTAGAAATAAAATAACCAATATTTGTCAAACATCACTTAAAAAGCTGTGAAGAAATTTTCCTGAGAATAATAGAAAAAGTTTGGATAGCTGTATTTCTTTCTGGTAGCTATATGTTCCTATGAAATTAATGTAAATCAAAAAACATGAAATGATTTTGAATAATGAGAAAAATTAAGATGACATGGAATATATACAAATCTCATTTTCACAAAAATTACCATTTTGAGCGAAGGTGAGAACATTTTAAACTTATTTTCTATTACATGTAGACAAACCTCACATCTTTTATCTTTGAAAATACAAATAATTATTATTTTATTTCATTCAATTTTTGAAAGTTAGTATAGTAGAATTTCCCACAAATTCCTTTTGACGAGTTAGGAGCAAAAATGTTTTTGTTAAAATAAGGTTAATGACTTGGGGAGGAAATTATCTTTTTATACATGTTCTCTTTCAATAAATAAAATTTTAAAAACTTACTGTAAACCTTAAACTTTTGTTTATAGAATTGTATATTATAGTAATTTTAATCAATTTTCCTTTCATGAAATTAGTTTTTTATAAATGTGTTTTTATATGAAATGTCTATTTGATGTAGTACTTCTATTGGCCTGACAGTAGGCATTCAAAGTAATTTTTAGAAACCCCATTAAAATTAAGATACATCTTGTTCATGTTTTATAATTTTTTATTTTTAATTATTTTGAGTACATAATAGTTGTATACATTTATAGAGTTTACAATACTGTTTGAGAGAAATTCAACACATTCTGTAAAATTTCCTTTTGGTTGTCCTAAAGTGAATCATGAATCAATACTGCTGTGCTACCAATCAGACTTCAGGCTTCCTGACCACATGGCCATGTGATTTAATTCCCAGTCCTTTCCACCGATAATTTCTTACATCCTGTCAAATTTCTCATTTTCTTTTTTTAAAAAAATTCTTTTTAAAAACTGTGGTTGAAAATACGTAACATAAAATTTACAATTTTAACCATTTTTAAGTGTATAGTTCAATGGCATTAAGTTTCTCATTTTCTTTGGCCATAGTGTAAGCTCCATTTCCTCTTGGCTTACTAATACAGGTGGCAGGATCTTCTCAGGGTCTTCTTAATGAAAGTAATATTGTTAACAACTTAAATATAATGAGGAGAGTCTAGGAAATCAACTGTAGCTTTCGCTTTCATTTCAAACCGCTGGCTTGTTAGCGGGTTCCAGAGATTGAAAAAGTCCATCGTAATTGCTGAGGATTATTAAATAAATATTGGTATAGATTGTTAAAGGTAAAAGTGTTAAAGCTTAAAGGGTTTCATTCCTTGTAATAGGACTTAAGAAAAGCTATTTATTTATATTTTGAGTGCTTTCAGTTGAAACTGATGTTATTTTATTGCTTCCTCTCCAGGTATTCAACACTTTCCTTGTACTTAATAATTCTACCCTTCGATTGTTTGCTAATTGTTTAATAATGTGGACATATACCACTTTAATATCTTTCTGAATAGATGCAAAGCCCTGCCATCTGTTTTATCCTCAAGTAAATGATGCAGATTATAAAATGTTTACTATGGACAGCTCTTGAATACTAGTTACTTTTAACAATTCAGTGTTCTTTCTCCACTCACCATCGCACTCAATACACACAAGTTCTTGTGTTCAAAGCTCACTAAATAGTATTAATGGAAGTTAATATAATTATAATCATCTGGCCAAGTTTAGATTCATTTTCTATAACAATAATTTTCATATGCTACTTGGTAGGGACTGAGACTAGAAAGCCAGTGACCAATCACAGCACCTCATCATTTTCAGGAATGCAAAAACATACATGGCATGATGTTTGTACACAAAAAGTTGACATGCCACATAGTAAATATCACATATTGTCATCAGAAAGACATAATGAGATGCTGAAGGAAATATTTGATGATACAAATTGATTTAATTGTTGGGAGGAAAAAAAACCTCTGTGTTAATATTACTGCTTCTTCGAACATCAGCACGTCTGGGTGTGGAATTGGAACCCAGTCAATATTTATTAATCGAGAATTCCTATGTGTTAAAAAGTGTGGTAAGTCCCGGCTTTCCTACTGGCTTTGTCTAAGTGATTTCACCTTCGTGCTTCCAGATTTCTCATCAGTTAATTAAGGATAACATTATCTACATTATAGATTCCTATAATGCTCCAGTGAAATAACATATATGACAATGTTGGAAATCTTCAAAACTCCACATAAGGATTAATTCTTACGATTGTTAAAATCTTGTAAAAAAACAATAAAGCACAATAGAAAAAGGACAAAAGAAGTTGAAAGTTTGACTCTATTTTTGCTTTGCCATTCTCTAACCACCTAGCTTTATTGACGTCAACTTTTGTGATCTTGCAAACCTCAGAAAATCAAAAGAAAATATTTGAGAGAGTGTTTTTAAGCTTTAACTTTACAAAATATACACAATTCTTATTAAAGCTTAATTGCTGAGAGAAAGACAGACTTGTATTTATCTATTCTTAAGTGTTTTTCTTGCTTGAGTCATGCTAAAGGGATATCCAATAGTAAAAGACAGTGACAATGATAAGAATTGATTATGTTCGTTTTTCTTTCCCCAGTGCAAATGCTGGCCTGGATTCCAACTGAAGGATGATGGTAAAACATGTGTAGACATTGATGAATGCTCTTCAGGTTTTCCCTGTAGCCAGCAGTGCATCAATACATATGGTACCTACAAATGCCTCTGTACAGATGGGTATGAAATACAACCTGATAACCCAAATGGCTGCAAATCACTCTCAGGTATCAAACTGAGCTTGCCCACAGATCCAACCTCAGTTATACTTATGGATCTTGAATTTTATAGCCATTCTTATTGAATTTACTCCCCCTTGATGTTTCTGAGAAATCAAAATTCTCTACTTCCCTCAATATGGAAATCTGTCAGTCTCATTTTGCACTCTGCACACATACTGCTCTGTAATAAGAGTGCATTATGGTCTTGTGAATTATTAAGTGGTTTCTAGATTTCGAGTGCATACAAGTAAAAAGAGCTATCTCTAGCGCTGCTTCCTGCTGAAGCACATGTTCTTTGGAGCAAATTTGGCCAAGACTGTTAAAGAGCCTATTGTGACAATGTTGTAATATTTTTTCTTTTCCCCTGTATCACACACACTCATACATACATGATAAGGAAAACAACAGGTTAATAATAATAATAATAATAGGTAACAATAGTAATAATAAATCAGCTATATAAGACTATTTAAATTCTTCCAGCATTTTGGCAAATATTGCTAAACATCTGTTTATTGCAAGTAATGTGCTTGACTGTAAAACAGAAATTTAATAAAGTATGGCCCATAACTTTAAAAATATTGTAATCCATTAGGGGAGAAATCACATACATTAAAATGATACAAAGCAATATATGATAATGGCTACTAAATGGGCAAAAAAGTGGTGAGTAAGGGGATTTCTATCCCCCTTAATTTGTTTTTGAGTATAATGAATCAAATACCAATTTGCATTTGATGAATACAATGTCAGTTTCTCATACAGATGTATGTCAGTGACAACATTTAAAACATTAGATGTTCTTATCTACATTCATAAAATAGATATCAGGAATATAAATTTAAAAATTAGCTGTTTAACCGGTTAAAACTTTGCACATTATAGAGAAAAAAATTAACTCTTTTCAATTTTTCATTCTACTATCATTTATGGCTTGGAATATTCTTCCCTGATTCAATTTGAGGATTATTTGGAGCTCTTGTTCTATCTACCAACCTACTTTTTTTTTTGGCTACTTACTGCTTGCTGCATCATCTATTCAGTGACATCAATAAGAGGGATAAAATCTCAAACATAGTGAATGTTTTCATTACTTTAAACTGTCATAAATGATTATGGAGAGGAAGTGAATGCTAGTAATTACAATGTGGGTCTTGTTATTTTAATATGTATCCATGTCATAGTTGTTTGCCATTAGCAATTATAATTAGGAACTAATATTAATATGATCAGATTCTGTGTTGAGAGAATTCCAGGCCTGAATTTGGCCTCAACGAGAAGACTGGAATGATTGATTGGGGGTGCTGTCAGGGGTAGTGGAAGGGGGTGTCCAAGATGAGTGATGTGGTGTATGCTGAAAAATAATACCTCGTGTATTATATATTAATATTAACTGTGAAACTAAAAGACAAGTGGAGAAAGTAATAATTTCTAACAAATTAAACAGGACAATAACTATAAATGATTTACAGTAAAATCTACATTAAATTATATAAAGCGATTATCTTTTTAAGTGTTTTTTTCTAATTTCTGTCAACAGTAAGTTTGCTCATTTGGCAAATAAATATGTAAATGTATCTTAGAAATGAAGGTATTTAAAAAGTTTGAACAAACTTTTTGCTGAATTTATCTAAAAATATAATAATTGAGTATGTAGTAAATTGGCTTTAAATTATTCAAATATGTGTTTAAATAAATATACTTTACAAAACTTTACGAATTTCTCTTCTATTAGAATTCATTATGTTTCTAAATAAATTCTGAAGAGAAAATCAAACTAATGGTTTAGAGGATTTTCCTATATATTGAACATGGTCATGGTCAGATCTTTATCATGCTTTTACCTAGATTATAAAACAAATGAGATACTAAAACACATTAGGCAAGCTTATAAAAAGAGAAAAAAGACTATTAAGGAATTGAAAATAAGACCCAGGAGGAAAGGTAAAATTAATAATGATTTTAGAACCTGGAATTCAGAAATTGTATAAGAGAAGTCCGCAGATAGAGAAAAGAGTAAATGTATACAATGATGCCTTTGGTCTTCACCCAGGTCTTTCTGAGAACACTAGCTATTTGATTATCAAGAAAGGATTTTCTGATAATATGAAAGTTTTAGATGTACCGTAGGTATCTAAGAGAGTTGTAGATTATCCTTTTCTGAAATTCATTAAAACAGTCAGATTTTGACAGCAAATATTTTCCACTAATTCCAAATAAATTACGTGCATGTCAAGAAAATTGAGGGTAAGAAAGGGATGCACTTAGAATTCTCTAGATTTTCTGTACTGCCTGGGTGTGCACTGCATTTTCATTTTACTACCAACTAGGTTGCTCAGGATGACTTTTTTAATTGTTAATCTCCCAGAGGAGCACTATATTTGAATTCACATTGCTGCTAAGCTAAACTGAAAGTTTGCAGAGTGGAAAACCGTAACATTAAACGTCTAATGTGTTCTTTGTCTTGGTGTTTAGATGAAGAACCTTTTCTAATTCTTGCTGATCATCATGAGATAAGGAAAATTAGCACTGATGGCTCCAACTACACACTTTTAAAACAGGTATGACATTCCCAGGATGATTCCATAACGTTTAATATGAGTATGCCAAGTACGCATTACAGCTGAAGGAATACCTAACAATTAGAATTTATGAAGCACTTATTTGTGGTTGCATGCATGTATCTATATAAGATTACCGTAAACTGCTTTGTTTATGAGCAGGTGATACTCCAAATTTTCCATATCACATTATATCATAGAAAGTAAAGATGGCAAAATATAGTTAATGAAGAGGAAAAACTATCTCAATAATATCAAGATTAGAGAAAACATAAAATTCTCTTTTAAAGTATTTTGTAGAATACCTAAATTGTTTTTGTTTTTTCTACCCTCGGTATTTAAAAGTAAAAGTATCTTTTCAGAAATTAAAGTTTCTGTGCATAGAACCAGAAATTAAAACAGGATTGATGATACCTAGCTATTGAAATTGGAAAAAAAAAAAAAAAAAAAAAAAAAAGGAGTGATTGTAACCGAGTTCTGGTTAGAAGCTATGAGGTAACATGATGGTTCAGTCTTACCCTCTTCATCCCTCAATCCAACCCACTGCAGGAGAGTGTGGACTGATTTGTTTTGGTGTTCGAGTCCTGTTCTCAGAGTTTATTTATATGTGTTATTTGAGATGAAAAGTTAAGATTTCCATTTTATAATAGGAAAGAGAACTATGAATTGCTCATCTTAACTTTTTGTTTTCCTCCCTGTCTGCTGTAGAAGGAACACAAAATCTAATCATTAAAACTAGAGTGATTACTACATGGACTAGAGAAATTACATACTGTTAGTTGTAGCCTATTTTTAGTTCTCAAGAGAAATATTTTCCTTGGAACGATCTGTCCTGTTTGTGTCTCTTCTGCTACAAATTTTCCTTTACCCCATACTGTATAAGAGCGATACAAATATGTGACAGCCCTGTCTAGAACATATGTACTAAAATTAAAGTTATTTCTTGTTTTTGTAGTATGTTTATGCCAGTGTTAGGTATAAATGGTGCATTTTTGGCAACATAAAGAAGATTTACTTAACTGAATTTATTTTTGCTACTCACTGATGGATTTCTTCACTGCTATCGTGAGAGATTTATTCATTTTGCTTCAGGATGTAGTATTATTTTAAGTGCAAATATTTACTAGTTAGAGGGATATTGGTTTGTCCTGACAGAGTTGGATTTTCCAGTCCTCCTCTAGGTCACAGGTTAAAACGAAAATTTCACATGAAAATCCAGATTTTTGGATACTCATGAAAAAATAGGAAAGTGTAGCAGTGCTGGCCTCTCATTCTTGACTGGTCACAATCCACGCCGTACAGCAGTTGCCACACTGGCATGGATAGCACCATGCTCTCAGGTGCACCAGAATCTTCAGACTGTCCATGTGCTTATGACATGTGTACCTGCTTTATTCCTGAATATCTGTGAGGTTTAGACGTTTGCTCTTGAGTTTGGAGAGTGTCACTAACATCCACTGCATTGTACTGCTTCTCTAATTATGGATCCTTAGGAGATTGGGTAAAATATAAAATATTTTCTTGTTGTTGATAAAAACCAAACAGAATACTATTAAAATACAATAATTAGACAACTATCTCTTTAAGGATGAATAATATATAAATACATAGGGATAACGTTTTAAGTATACATAACTGCTTCAAGATGAAAAAATTTTTGCTGCCTATTTCCTACATTCTCTAAATTAATGTCTTTTTCCGTATAGTTTACTTCTAAACTTACATCAAAATTACAAGGCAGTGACAATTATGGCTCTTTCTTGGAATATGTCTTCACACCCCCTCTAAAACTTCTAAGTTAGGTGTGTCAGTCATTAATTTCCCAGTATGGTTTCTGGAAAAGGGACATGTTCATTTTTTCTTTACTTGTTTTTATTTTTTTATTTTTTTGCATTCTGACCTTGTAGAACATGCTTCTCACTTTAACAGGAGAAAGTTCTTTCTTTAAAATATTCTATTTTAAGCTCAGTTGAACCACAAGTTTAACTAATATAGCACCAACATTCATTGTCTTCATGAAAGAACTATAACAGAGTTTCAGTGACAGCTCCTCGCATTATTTTCCAACCCTGTAGCTCAGGACATTTCTACTGGTATCACTTTTGTTGCCTTTCATGTATAATGTGTTGTCAGCAATTGATTTTAATGGGACAAAATGATTTTTTCCTCTATGCATCATTTAAGTCTATTACATATAACAAAACCACTTCAATGCACACTTTAGTATAGTTCTTTTTTCCTGCTGGTATCATTTTAGACTAATGCCAGTCAATAATACCTAAGTGGTGATGAGTTTCAGAAACTTTTCTTAGTGTTGTGTTTATGGGTATGAAGAAGGAGTGAGGAAGATGAGAAAACTCATGAAGTCTCTGAATACCTGTGTCTTTGGACAGTGATTGTTAATGGTGACCATGGAGCAAGGAAATAGAAACCCAAAGAGCTGAAGACAAGTCTTAAATCCAGTTTTGCCTGTAGGTTTTTTGAAATATATCATTTCTGTCAGGGAACATATTTTTAAGCACAATTACATCATAGCATCATAGAAATTTTAAAGGAGTTTTAGGCAGTAGAAACCATTACTTTTTTTTACCAGAGATTCTGTCTACATATGCAGAATGAAGTAGACCACTGAGGTAATTATCTCTCTACACTTTCTGTCAGCCAAAACAAATGAAAACAGAACAGCTTTGCCTTAATTATTTGGAACTTTACTGTGTAGCTGATTAGGAAGATTGATTTACCCTAATATTTTGAATTTTATTCTCTTTGTTATCATCAGTAAAAATCTCATGAAGTTACAGCAACTTGTAGAATTTTTCTTACGCTATATATTCTACAACATAATTATAGCAAGGCTAGCTATAACTTAAATTCATATACCATATTTAGAAACTGTACTTTAATGACATGGATTTTAAGAATGAAAATTAATCAAGTACCTTTCCAATATGTTATCCAATTCAATTCTAATGGTGCCTTTATTCCAGTAAAATTGTAGAGAGAAACAAAACGCAGTTTCCTAAATTAATCATCTTGAACCAAAGGGTGCAAATCTTCAGCTACAGAAATGAAAGAAGCAAATAAGATTTTGATGAAACCAATTTTCAGCTCTGAAACCACTGGGATGACTCTCATTTTCAGACATTATTTTGACCATGCCCCTGGCTGTTTTAATGTTCCTTGCATATGATTCTGCAAAGAGAGCATTCCACTGTTTTCTGTGGGGATTAAGGGTAAAGCTGTAGAAAAATGACCAGCTTGGCTAGATAGATATGTCAGAATTGAGAGCTTCACTTTTTCTGCATTTACAGCTTTAATTTATTATAGTTGACTTGCTAAATTTGGAATTGGATTTTCATTATCTAAATTGATTATTGTAAGAAAAGGAATAGAATAATTCTGCCCTGACTGGGGATTGTAAGTCTGTGCTAAACTTAGAGACAAGTTTCTCTCTACCTTTTCCCTATAAAGCTTTCTAATATATCCATCTGAATTACCAAGCCATAACAGAATCCTAAACCATTTGCATTAATGCTATGGAGGGAAAAGCATTTGAACAGAAAGGATATTGTGTAGACTACTATTGAAATGGATTTATTAAACCCTCTTCAAACTTGTCTGGAACATACTCAATTTATATTCTAGAACTTTGATTGATTTTGCAAAGATAACTTCCTAGATATGTTTAAGTGCATTTAGTTAAGAAGTTTTACAGTATTTAGCATGTGAATGGATACTTAATAAATCTTTTGAATCTCTGACTGAATATTAGTTGCCCTTTTGTTAGCATTTATAGTCATTATTCTTGATTAGGAATGTTAGTAAGAAACACACTTGCATTTGTTCATCTGAGCTTGGTGAGGAATTTGCACTGAGTCATGTTACTGCCTTGTGCCTCTTTCACTTCATGACCAATGGCATGAAATTTTGTGGTGTTAGGCTATTTCAGGCTATCTTTATAATTGGAGGCTCAAGAAAAAGAGATTGCTCATGTTAAGACAAATAAAAGTGTAAGATTTAAACCTATAATTGTAACACCAAAACAAAACAAAACAAAACAAAACAGTATCTGCCAGAACATCATCCCTTGACTCGCTTCTATACACAGGCCATCCTTAGTCTTGGATATCCTTGGAAAGAAAGAAAATCTGAACAGTAATCATTAGCCTTGGCCTGAATCTTACAAAGAACTACATAAATATAAGGCAGTGTTATGATTATCAAATTCCAAATTTTGAGAATAGATACAGGACTGAACTCAGATCTGAGAATTACTTTCCTTCCTAACTCTCATCCCTCAAGCCAAACCAAAGTAAACAAAAATAGCTGTCTCCCTCAAGACACTAATCCTTACCCACAGGACAATAACTACTCATAAATGATCCTCTAAAACTGTTTGAGACTTAATAGTAATTTTAGGGTGAATATTGATGTAAGCAAGCTCTACATAGATACAAGGATATGATGAAGACATCTTGGGGCTTTACCAAGTGTCTACAGCATCAATTATTTTCTAATCCACAGAATTTATATATTAATGAACTATTCAGGTGTCAAAATGAGTTAATCCAATTGAAATTATGACCTGAGCTTTGTTAGTCCATTGAGGCAGTAAACTATGAGCCTTAACAATAGGTGAGAATTAAACTTACGCCTAAGAAATCATTTGAGCATTTCTGCAGCTAACGAGATTCCCAAATCCTGGATGTGCAATCCTCAAATCAAATCAAACAGCAGAACTGCCAAACCGAAAAACTATACCATCCAGAAACCCATCAGCTGAATTTGTGTTCTGTTTTATTACCTGCTAAAAAATGCATAACCACGATCTGAAGGGAAACATTTCCTCACGTTTCTACCATGTGGAATAAAAAGATGTTGATTACCCAGTTTCTCCTAGCTCAAATAAGGTTATAACTTTTAAATTCTAATATGACTTTGTATTGCCTGAGGGGCCATTTGAAGAATGAAAAAGGAAGCTCATTTGTGTAGCTTTTGGAGGAAGTAAAAATTCTAACCCTTTTTTCTGACTCATCAGATGGCTATCCAGGGCTCTTTGTGACGAAATGATCTCCCACCTTTCCAATTTAGATGTATGTTCTTTCTGGCTCCTCGACAGAACAGATTATAATGGCAACTGAGTTATATTTAATATGAACCTAAAATGGAAAATTTAACTTTGTCTCCCTAAAAGCAGTATTTTTTTTCACATTACTGGCTGTAAACATTCCAAAATTTTTGTGGCCTGTTTGAAAAATGTTTTCAAATTAATTATGTATCTTTTTAATGGTATGGTGTGGAGAAAATGTAACCATACAATACTTTTAAAATGAATTGGTCACAAATGCTATCTATTATAATAAATATAACCATTTATGTTCAAAGAAAGATAATGATTTCTATGCAGTCCTAAAATAATTTACAATGATTTATGTTAACTATTATGGAAAACATACTCTTTCTATTTTTAGGGATTAAACAACGTTATTGCTATAGATTTTGATTACAGAGAAGAATTCATCTATTGGATTGATTCTAGCCGACCCAATGGCAGCCGCATAAACAGAATGTGTTTAAATGGAAGTGACATTAAGGTAACTAATATTACAATGTTGGGATTATTGAACATTCCATTGGTATGACTGAACTGAATAGAAAACGTTATTTGATTATAATGATATTACTCATAGAATGTATTAGGTTGGTTTCAATTTCACATTTGTACAGTGTAGTTAATAAATACTTTAAGTATGAAGTATGAGACTTTTTTATTCTTATGTTTCATTACAACACTATTACTTGCAATAATCAAATTAAGCAAATAAAATTAAGAACCTATTCACAACCCTAGAAAATGTGGTGGATACTTTTGGTTTGAATGATTAGTTCCTGAGAGTCAATTGTGTTGATTTAAATAAAAGGGAAAGTTGAGTCAAAGAATTTGTAATTGAAAAAATTAAATGTTAGAATATAGGTTGAAATTATATCACTGTTAAAATTAACCTACTACAGATGGAAACAATTGAATGTATTTGTGTAAACTTCTGAATGTTCAGATTAGACAGCTTCACAATTCTGTCACAATTCTGTCACGCGCAACCCATGTCACAATCTGGATATGAGCTACTTGCTACCATTCTTAGGTAATTCTGAGTTTTAAAATCAAATTATTTGTACTATATATATGCAGTAAAATGTATTTGAAAGAAGTTTTGGATTTCAATGAATAAAATCCATCAATCAACTTTCTTGTAGCCATCTGTAAAATACAGAAATTTTTGGTGGAAGCAATTGATTTTAAAAATACTAATGAAATACTAAAATGTGCATATGCAATGCTGAAACAACCAGTAAGTTGGGTTTAGGTGATTCAGGATAACTGTATTTAATAATAGTTTGTATAATAAAATGTCACTATATCATAGTGATAAGTAGATTAATTCTAGCCAACCCAATTGCTAAATAGAAAAAAAAGCCTATTTTTTCTTTGATAATTTAATTCTTTTACAGTTTATATAAAAACTGTGATTGTTACATTGCTCAAACTTGATCATGTATTTTATTATACAACATTTAAAATTTTGGGTTACCTTTATATTTTTTGAAAATACTTTAATATTTTCCATTCCAATCTATTCATTGCTACTGTAAAACATGTCATTACATAAGATTGCAAAATACATCTTTTTTCCCTTGGGATTACTAATTCACTGATTTTCATTTGAATAGGCAGCCATGCCTATTTTCCAACTTTGGAATATGAAGGCAAGAAGAAGAAAAGATATCTTGCAACTCAACACAGGAGACTGATATTATTAATTGTTGCAAATATTCATATATTCACTTTTATTTGTAGCTTTATTATTGCTAACATCAGGAAACAATGATAACTTTAAGAATTCATTAATGTTTTCTTGTCTCTAAGTATGTAACTACTGGCTTCTATACAGCTTGAAGTTTCAATTGTTTCTTTCATAGTCCTAAAAGCACTGAGAACTCAGAAATACCAGTAACACAGATCAAGAATTTTTGACCATTTTATATGTATGCTTATACATGCAAAACCCATATTTTTATTATATTTGGTATTAACATGGGTTAGAATTAATAACAGCAGTTGTACGAGTTACTTCCCTTTGGGTAGGTTCAAAATACTCTCTGTATGTTCTTATTTGTGTTTTCTTCTGTCCTTGTAGTCATTTAAACAGGACAAGAGCAGTTGGGAGAGTGGTAAACACTATTGATATCTCCTTAGAATCTATTGAAGAGAAATAATATCAACAAATCTTTGTGTGTATGTGTGTGTGAGATAGAATTTTGTCCCGCATTTTAAGAGCATGGGTAAATAAACTCTAATGAAAATGTGAAAATGTGATCAACAGCTGCGCAGTTGTTCAACAGCTTTTTATTCAGTTTTTCTTTTTGTTTGTTTTTCATAAACCCATATGTAATTTCTGGGGGCTTGATTACATATTAGGTAATGTCTCACAGGCAAGTAAGTAATTATATTGTGGTCAATTGTTCTCTAACCTAAATTCCATTCCTAATGTTTACATAGAATTCTATATCTCTGTAAAAATCAAGAAGCAATTGCTCAGTTCTTACTCCAGGAATTTACACTGTTAACTTTTTTAATTCTTATTTTGTTAGGTAGTGCATAACACAGCGGTCCCCAATGCACTGGCTGTCGACTGGATTGGAAAAAACCTCTATTGGTCTGACACAGAAAAAAGGATCATTGAAGTATCCAAACTCAATGGCTTGTACCCTACTATACTCGTTAGCAAAAGGCTGAAGTTTCCCAGAGACCTGTCTTTAGATCCTCGAGCAGGGTTTGTAATAAATGTTAAAAATCATAAAGATTAAGACTGTGAATGACATCCATTGTGGTAAATGTAGTTCTACAGATCAATAACATGGAAACCAAATGCAAAGTGTAAATGTGTAGAAATTCTTACTGAAAAATCAAAAACAGCAATATAACTATCATCGTGAAAGACATAAGTTAAAATGATTGGATTTTACAGCAATGGTTTTTTAAAAGTTTTAAACACAACTCTTTAAAACCGACCAAAAAATTTATTGCAGAAATGAATAAAACATAGAGATTTCACTGGTTTTAGTGTTTTTAAACCTTGGAGGGAAGGCAGACTAAGAACAAACTCTTAGGTCATCTTTTTCAGTGTCTGCGGTAGTCACAAATATGGATAATGTAATTCCTGCACCACTTCATAGCAGGAGATGTAAGCAGTATCCATTGATAATAAATGACAAGGTGCATTATCAATGCCCTCAAGAAGAAAAATTAAATGCAGATATTGGGGAATGTTCATGTTTTAGAGCTGTGTTTCATTTGCATTCTATTGTGAGAATTGAGAAAAGTCAAGTAAGCATCAAGGACAGCAGGCTGGAGATTTCAGATGAGGGATGAACACATATTAAGGTGTCAAAGCTGTCTGGTGTATGTTTGCTAAATCCCTATAGGTTATGACCATTATCGTTCACTTTCAATTATGTTGTTTTGAAAGGTAGAGAATGCATGCCTTTTCTTTTCTTTTTTTTTTCTTTTGCACTATAATTTAGAATGATTACATATTCTGAAATGATCTTTGTAAAGTTCAACCTGCCCTACATACTTGTTAAAATAATAAATTTCAAGAAAGTTGGATGTTTTAAAATAGGACATATTCATGGTAGTAAGTGTTAGGATAACTTTAGTGGTCTAATTATTTCTCTATTTAAATTAATTCAATTCATAAAATATGTTTCACCAAATCGCTGCTTTTATCATACCTCATGTAACAATTAGATTTTGCTTCTTGCTAATGTATTATATCTATTTTTTTTCGGTCTCTCGTGTTTATAATTGGTGAAGTGATAATGTTATAGTATATTTTGTAGCTAAATTTTAAACATTAATTTAGATAAATGCAAAACCTAATAGAAAAATATTTGTACTGTGAATGTATTTCTGTTTCCAAGGTAATGTGCACGTTTTAACTTTTCAGTATATAATTATGTAATCATTTTGTTACCTTTAGGATATTTTCTTTACCATAGCAACAGAAGGTTCAAAAGAATGTCAATTTTAACTCAAACAGAATCACAAGAGAGTCCGTTTGTATAGATGTTTCAAGAAATAATGGCTAGATGTACTAAATTTGGCTAACATCTGTACTTATTCATAAGTATGTGACTATTTTAATTTATTTGATATTTAATATTTTATCAGAAAATATTTATTTTTGAGTGTCCAAATTATTGTTCTTTCCTTCAGAATCAATATAGCTGACTTATCTTCTCATTTCATGCTATTCTAGATGCTTCACTTTCAAATGAGAGAAGCATTATTAATTTGATAATAGCTGTCTTGTGGAATTTCCCATTGAAGAAAAAACTATATCCTAGGCTAGTGAATGCAGGTGAATCTAGGTTTAAGTTTTATTTCTCCCACATTAGAGTTATTACCCTATAAACTGAAAGCAGCCTTAAGTTATAATCAATATAAACCCATCCATTAAAAGTGTCAATTAAAATAGCCAAGTACTAAATTATTGCAGATGTTATAAATGATTCCCTTGATTTTATTTTTGGATAATGTTTGGATTATGACATGGATATGCTATACTATAACCAAAGAAGCAGATAGGAGGTGGATCTTTTTATGAAATAATTAAAGCCACTTATTTTAATAGATAAAATTTAATCATATTTTTTGTTCATGCTGTTTTTCTGTTTCCCCAGAGTGAGACAATAGGCAACCTGGAATTTACTTATTATGAAATGAGCTTCAAGCTGAAAATGCTACAACTCTAAAAAATATTGTGTAATTCTGCTTCAAAAATGACAGCTTAAATTATAAGATTATTTAATAAACATGCAATTGAACTTTTCTATATCAGATTACCACTATGATTTGCATATGTTTTGAATATATCAATACTATTGACCCATTTCCTTGAAAAGTATGAGTTCTGTCCTGATATTTAGTAAAGGATAAAGCGAGGATTTGTTTAAGGGAGAAGAAGGATCATTGGGCTGTCTAATATTATGAAGCAACTAAACTTTTAGAAGGTATTTGGGATTCCTTTCCATATTTTAATAATAATATGCTAATTATCACAATATTACTTTGGCTATAGCAGTTAGTAGGAACAATAAAGAAGATGCAAGTAGACAGATAATCTTCCTAGCTGTTATATTTAAATTCATTTGAAACCTTAATTTTTCTCACAATTTTATCTTTATCATCCTGTTATCTGGTCTAGTTTGGGAATCTGTTCTAATTTATTATGAATTTGGGGTAATTATAATAATTTACATTTAATATTTATAAAAATTATAATTTATGCAAAATATGTATAAGCATTTTAAAACAATAGGAAATATAACTAAGGTTAAAGCTGTGCTATGCATAATTTTATCTTTTTGGAAAATTAAGATGTCACTTCAGTTAATTATAACAAAAGACCGTTATGATAGACATTAAAGTGAATGTGTGATATTCCTAATTAACAGACAAGAAAGTCATCTACTCATTCATTTATTCAACTCATATTTCTTTAGCATTTAGCATATACCTGGCATTGCTCTAGGTAGGAAGAGTATAAAAATAAAAGGCACACTCCCTGTCTTCAAGTATTTCACACTCCAGTAGATAGGCAGGTGAGTAAATAATCACAGGACAATGAAATAATTCATACGGTAGAGAAAATAGGAAATATCCCTATCTCAACTGGAATCAGGGAAAACTTCATGGATGAGAATGATAGAGTAAGAAGTAGCCAGGTGATGTGCTGCACTTCAGGGTGGGAGATATTTCCAGCAAAACCAGGCTCTCTGGGAAAGCACAGACACAGAGAAGAACATGGCTCATACAGTAAATTGCAAGGAACTTATATGATTACAATATTTTAACCACATACCATTGTGGAACCAGTTTACAGAATAAAAGGGAGAAATAAATCAAAACACAACAGAATGACAACAAAAAACAAACAAGCCTTATAAGGTTTCTGGTTTGGGCGAATAGGTAAATAGAGGAGTGATGTCCCCAGAATATGGGGAATATAGGAAAAGACGCAGATACAAGAAAAGGAGATGATCAGTTTGTAGACCTATTGGGAATGGGACTTCCCATATAATAATAATTATACTGAAGTTAACAACCAATCCTGTCGTCTTTTGTGAATTAGAAAACGTTCTCCTAGTTTTATCATTTTAGATACATTTACTGTTTACCTTGAGTCTCTGAGAAAGATAGGATTGTGTTTATTACTTTCCTTACAGTATAGATAAGAACACTCAACTAAACTGACTAAGTGAATTATTCAGAATCGTTTAGAGGTAAAATATTAAACGGAGAATTTTACCCAGGTTTTAAGCTTTGGTGCAATATTTTTCCTATTATATCACATTAGCTTTTCCAGCAACAAAATAATCTTGGATCTTGAGAATGTTTAGCAATAACCATCTGAACAAGGGATAAAGAAAAAAGAACCCCAAATCCTGTACTTTTTTTTTCTTGTTAACAATAGTCTTTTAAAAAAATTTTAAATTGGTATAAGTGACATGAGGTTTTGAAAATAAAGAAAACTGCCTAAATCGTTACAAGCATGCCTTGTATTTAAAGCTATATTTTAATGTATTTTTCTTTTCTAATAGTCTATTAGCAAATTTGTAAGAAACTAATAGTGTTATTTTAAATTTGAAATATATATTAATGAAAATATGTGAAGGACACCTTACATACTCGGCATTTGTATCTATTATTGCCAATATGGATAATGATAACACAAATAAATGAGGCAAGACTCTGAGTAACATTCCCTAATCATGTCTACGTGGTCACCACATACAGAAAATTTAATATTATATGACTATTTTTAGTGTAAATGTTTATCTTTCCATCTGGAAAGTGAGTTCCTTTAGCACAAAAGCCATGTCTTAATCATTGTGCCTAACAGAGACTGGTAAATTCACTGTTGTAGAAAATAATAAATGGGTAACTGGATGTACAAAGAACATGGGGTTATAGCTACAGGGACATTGTATCTGCACCTATGCACAAACCAATTCATTGGTATGTAAATAACCTGCATGTTTCAAAGGGAAGAGTCATACGGGAACATTTGTTGTGATGAAATGAAAGGCATACCAGGGTGAAAACTCAGTTTCTGATTTCTGTGGGGGAAACACAAAATATTTCGTTAAACTATACAGTCACATAAGAAAAAAATTTTTTTTCTAGCAATTTCTAAATCTATCCTAGCAGCAAATTTCAGTATTCCCATATTTAGGCAAAAACAGAGAATGAATATAAATGATTAATTTTAAATTCAAAATCAGAAATAATTGCAGGTAGAAGAAGCTTCTCTACATTTACTATCTGAATTAAAAAAAAAAAAAGGTAAAAGCTAAAAGAGTTCTATTTAATTAATTTTAAAGTTCTATTTTTATTTAATTATAAAAGACATCCCAAAGCCTATTGTTATGGTTATAAGCAGACTTTTAAAATATGTGTATACCGGATTATAACTTGCAGAATAGCTACTCTTTGGAGCTTAAATTTTTTATGTGTGTTCTTGAGTAAACATTGCATATTATCTGGGTGCAATTTTGAACTCTTCTTTCAGCATTTTCACTAAAGTTTTCATTTTCAGCTTTAATTATTATAATTACAACAAATTTTACACATAGATAATTTTTTAGGGATTACATTTCAAGAAGTTAAAATTATCATTACGTTTAGTGCAGGCCTTTTGACAAATTTGAAAAGTATAGCAATCAGGCTTAAGTATGGAAAGGAAATGATATTTAGCCATAAGAAGTTAGCTACCTCTTACTGAGAGACACACAATAAATCCTGTGTTTATGAAGGCTTGTGCTTACCTGAGTACAGTAGAGTATTTTCATAATATTCTTCTGATTAATAAGTACTTAAATAAGCAAATAACATGCAATAACATACATAAAATCCAGGCAAACCATGTCATAACATACATACAATCCAGATGCAACAAGTAACCTAGTAGGCGGGTATTACTAAACTAAAAAAATTAATACTCATATTCCATACCTAGGGCAGAGTAATAGCTAATATTTGTTGAACACTTGCTACATTCTTATCAATGTCCTAAGTGTGTTCCATATATTTTCTAATTTACTACCCACAGTGACCCTATGAGAAAAAACTGTAATTACCTCATTTCTACCTATAAGTTAATCTATGCTTATGGAATCAAATTAAAGCTTCCAGGTTCACACAGCTAGTAATAGGAGGACCTGGGACTTGAACCCAGATAATCTGTTTCTAGGGTTTGTTTGCTTCAGAGTTTACATAGTGCTTATTACAGAAGAAAGTCTACAAATCTACCAGAGACTTGAGTCCTTGTTCCAATTGTATCACTATCATAATAGACAAAGCACATAACGTTTTATGGTCTCAGTTTATCCGTGAAGGCATTAAGCTACGTTAGCTAAGGTGAATTAAAATATTTGATTAAGTTATATTAATACTTTGTTTTAAAATTTGAAAGAAATAAAAGATCATTGTTCTTAAGAATTTTATAAGCTAGTTATGAAGATAAGATTTAGGTTCAAAGAACTATTAGTAAGCACAAGATTTCTTTCATGCTATCCTGTATCTAGGTAAAATTATCATTCACTCTTTAGTACCTCCACAGTAAAATAGTTTTATCCTAATACACTTTATTTTTTTCATTTGTTTTACATCCATCGCTACTGAATCCACTGAGTGATCTTTGAAGGAAAAAATCCTATCTTTTTATCTCTATGTTCCCATTATTTAGAGTTATGTGCTACATATTATGGCTTCTGTTAATCATTGTTTCAAAATACGGTTCGCTATCCACTTAAGAATGTCTTTGTGGCTTAGAGATGTTCTACCACTGGTTTATAGAGTAAGGTTTTGTGATTATGAGGCCTCAGAACCTACCTCATTACTACGTGTGGGTTCCCATGTGTATAACAATATGTATTGCTCAATTACACAGGTAATAAAGAAAAGAAATTCTGTAGACCAGAAAGGGGTAAAGCACAGCTTCCCAAAGTGTGTTTCCTGGTCCAGTAATCCTGCGAACTGGTTTAGGAAAATACAATCTGTCACCCAAAACTGTCTGATATAAAAAGGGATACTACAGCTCCTCTTGGAGAATCACGATGCCATTTAGCATATTGAATTCTCTGAGAAGCCATCGAATAAAAAAAATAATGTTTACTTTGTTTAATAAAGCATTTTTCATATATATTTGATTTTGTCACCTACCTTGAAAATGCGAACTAATACTAATCAAGGAAAAATTTGTAAAGAGCAGAGGGGACAGGGTGAATTACATCCGAATGAAAATGTCAATGCAATGGAAGAGGCGCAAACAAAGCAAATGATATGATAAAAAGCATAGAAGTGAACACGTGAGACTATAACTAAAAACTCTGACTAGAGCTAAATTTCATACGTTCAAAAGTGGAGAGGAATTTGGAGAAGTGCATTTGAGCCAATAGCGGAGGGCTTTTATGCCAGGGACAGAAATTCAGACCTGGAACTCTCACCAAACTTACTGAGAGTGACGTGACAGACGTGGGGCTCTGTGAAAGATCCGTTTCTCTTCTTGATGTCTTGATTCACGATATTGATCAGACTATCAGACAAAAAAGTTCATGATGCAGATGAAAATTTAGAATTGCAATTATACAGCAGTTAGACTATTTGAAATTTGTAATTTACCTAATGACTTAAAAGCCTTATTACTAACATTCAATAATTTTCTATACCTTTGTTGACAGCATTTATGGAGAAAAAGCTCTTTTTCACTTTTGGGATATTTTAATTGCAAGTATAAGCACATGCAGAGTACATGGCTAAATATAAATATGAAAACTATCTTTAATTAAACCAATTTAGATACGTTCTTTTTAATGTTACAGAAATCATTGAAATACTACTTTTAAATTTTTATTTTCTTATATTCAATTTTAAAGACATAGCACGATGGATGGAGCACAAATAAATTTAATCATACCTAATATTCATGAGGGAAGCTAGTATATCACACTTAATAGAAAAAAATTAATGTGTTAATATTGACATGATACAGGGTCAGTAAGGCAAGGAGGAATGTTATGATTTATCTCAACACAGTACAATATCTTTCCGTTTTTACTTCTTTCTTGTTCAGATTATTCCTTAATA